>CACRXK020000654.1:40210-67710 GCA_902702795.2 Paramuricea clavata | reverse complement strand
TTGCATGTTTCAGACACATCGAGAAATATGCTCCCGATTTTAAACATTAATATCTCCGTGAATTTTAAGTGAAATACAACTGTAGTATATCAAAATCTAAGTTAATCCTTCCTCTATTTGATGCAAGTTATTTCGCTTTAAAAGGTTTACTTGTTTAGAAGTTATTACGAATCAAACAGGAGTACTTTTTTGGGGGACACCCGGTATATATATATATATATATAATCAAGTTAATCACCAACACATATTTTTAACGTTTCGACTTTATTGTCTTCATCAAAGTAAAATCGTTTACACAAACCCCTACTTTTATACCCTACCATGCAGATGAGCATAATTATTCATACACCTCAGAATCCTGTTCAATGTTCAACCCCGAGGGGTACATTGTCATAAGTCTATTAATCCAATACGTTTCCCTAATTGTTGGTTCGGCTGGATTGGTTTTGTCAATTATGACTATATCACAATCATTCATTAAGCCATTATGTTTTTCGCCTAAGAAATGTGAATGAAAAAAGGCTTGTGTATGAGCTTTGTTGGGCATTGCTTTCCTTTGGCAAGATTTATAATTATTCCATCGAAATCGGAATTTATCCGTCGTTTGACCAACAGCTTGCAACGCGAAGCAACGCGCATAAACCAGTGGAAAAACACTAAATCTGTATTGTCCTGGTTTAATAAAGTTACTGGTAAGAGCCAGTACTCATTTATTGCATTTGATGTTGCATGACTTCTATCCATCCATCTCCATTGATCTTCTGAAGGCTGCGTTAGATTTTGCGTCCAAGTATGATAACATCACAGATACAGAAAGAGAAATTATTCTACATGCGAAGAAATCGTGCTTGTACAACTCGGGCAGGCACTGGGGAAAGAAATTATCATCAAATATATTTGATGTCACTATGGGTAGCTTTGATGGTGCCGAATCATGTGAATTGGTCGGGTCTTTCCTACTACACCTTATTACGATGAAGCACGGTAATATAAGTTTGGTTTATATAGAGACGACGGCTTGGGCATTATCAAAGCAACACCACGCCAAATAGAACTAATTAAGAAGGATCTGTGCGCCTTATTCGACAACCATGGTTTGAAAATTACTATCGAGGCTAACAAGAAAATCGTAAATTTCCTTGACGTCACACTAAATCTAACCACCGGTAAATATCATCCATACTCTCAGCCTAATAACACACCTCTTTATGTGCATAGCAAGTCTAACCACCCACCCAGTGTTCTGCGTAATATTCCATTATCCATTAACAAACGACTAACCGAGATATCCTCTGATCAAGATTCATTCGAACAAGCCTCCCCGTCATATCAGCAAGCCCTTGACAAAAGTGGTTATAACCACAAGCTACAGTTCAAACACCCCCTAAACGTAACGAATAACAAGAATACCCGAAGCCGTAAAAGAAAAATTATATGGTATAACCCACCATATAGTAAGAATGTTTCGACTAATGTTGGACAATCCTTCTTGAAAATAATTGACGAGGAATTCCCCGCAGATCACCCACTACACAAGATATTCAACCGTAATACAGTCAAGATTAGCTACAGCTGTATGCCAAACGTCAATCAGAGTAGCAGACTATTGATGGACACAACAAATCCACGTTAATTGTCTACAATTTCCAGCACCAGTAGCCTTAACATGTGTAGTTGCCCTAAAAACAATAAAGAATTGTGCCCACTATCTAACAAATGTATCACTGAATCGGTTGTATATCAAGCCACAGTCACTATTAAGGACAAAACTATACAAATAGACCTCCCCAAACATATGTCGGACTTACAGAAAACTCGTTTAAAACAAGACTTGCAAACCATAACCGAACTAAGCAAATACGATAACCTTGTAAGTTTTAGTCTATAGTCATTAGGTCAATTTATCTGAAGAGTGCCACATTTATGAAGAGTGCCACGAAACTATTTAGTAATAAAGATGCCTAGTAGATTTTGTTGATTCTTGTACCTTAATCTGGTTTTCCATTGAGTACTTTACCAAAAGTTTTTATAACCAACGAAACCACCTTACCTTGATAACTCCGGAAATCTCAAAAAAAACTCATCTAGTAATTGTTTATATATGAATTCTGTTTTAACAAGTAACTATGGTTACTTGTTATAGGTTCACGATTGTTAGAGGTAAATTAGCTATAACATCCTAATTCTATCTGTTATACATGTTGTAGATCAACGCTTTAACTGAAAAACTCCCTGCAGCCAAAGAAGATTTTGAGAGATGTATGGAAATCAACCCATCATTTGTGCCAGCTAAAGTTCAGCTGGCATTTTGTATTTATAAAACAGCAATGATGCAACAGTCTGCCTTGTTGCTGCAAGGAGCGAAACGGATGTTCAACGATATTATTTCAAGTCACCCGAAGCACGCCGATGCATATAGCTTGTTTGCTCAGGTATTTATTATTCTCTTTGCCGTAGAGATTATGGAAGAATAGAGTTGCCATTGCTGGAAAAATCGAGGGACAAATTGAAGGCAAATAACGCTCTGTGATTGGCTAAAATCTCGTTCCCCGGATGTAAATTCTCATTCCTGGATGCAAAGCCGCGATGTTTGGGAGGAGCGGGAAAATAGTACAACTTTGAAAACATCAATTTTTTCCAGTTTTAACATAGTTCAAGCAAAGACTAAAAGCTCAAAATCAACAAGAATATTATGAATATACCTGGACTTTAATACAAATGTTTTGTATCGTTTTATATCGATAATTAATTTTCCGTTTTATATCGTGGAAAATGATGAAGTCACGAAGAATATTTCTTCGTGACTTCATCATTTTCCACGATATAAAACGGAAAATCCTCAATTTTTCGACTGTTGATAAAACCAGGTTTGCATGGTTTGCAATACTTGAGTTGGGAAGGTGAGAAAATGATTTCTTGGTTTTACGTGGGTATAACTCAAATTCAGAGGTAAAATGGCCCTGGGTACGAGGTTGACTCAAATGTGCCCCCCATTAACAAGCTTCAGTTTGTCCCTTTCGTTTGCCTGAACTTTTCCCGCAATGCCCACTCTATTCCTTTATAATCTCTATCGGGTTTGCATCTTTTGTATTCAAAATTTCACAAACAAATGGACGAGTAAGATAAAATTTTGTCCCCGAGCCGGCGGCGCGAAGCACCGTGCGAGAGCACTAATTCCGCACGGCTAATTATACCCGGATATGTGAAAACATAGCGGAGTGCAAAGTTGTCCTCCTTTTTGTTTATGTCTTGGACGGTTTTCCACGTTATGCACATGCGCGAGTACAAATTCTGTCGAAATGCTGTTTTACAGCAATTTTTTGTTTTAAATTTCGTTAAAAAGTTTACAAAAGTACAACACGGGTTTTTTCCTCGATTTTAACTTTATTGACTTTGACTTATTGACTTTATTAAAAACGGTACTATTTCACCAAGATATTTACAAACATTAAGACGGGTGATCTTCCAATAGGCCGTATATAGCTATACTAATTACACATATACTACAGTATCTAATAATAATAACTAAATTACACACAAATTACACACTTACAGTTAGACTATTTTTAAATGTAGAGATACTTGTTTTAGCTTTTATGTCAGCAGACAGATTATTCCAAGTCTCAGCTCCTCGATAGGCGAAAGACTTTTTCATAAAATTAGTTTTAGGTTTAGGTAATGCAAAATTGAATTCGCTCTGTCTTGTATTGTAATTATGTATTTCATTTGAGGTGATGAAAAGTTCCGTTTAGCAATTTGGTAACATGTTATGTTTGGCTTTGAACATTAGGACGGCTAAATGATGTTTTCTTCTAGTCACGAGATTTGGAAAACCGACCTTGTTCAAAACATCGATTGTACGTGTATCATAGTTTTCACGAGTTATTATTCGAAATGCTCTATTTTGAAGCTTCTGGAGTTTATCAGATAGTACTTTACCCAGACAACCCCAAATCTGTGAGCAATAGTCGAAATGTGGTTGAATTATTGATAAATAAATTTTGATCAGTGTTTGGTAATCTAGAATGTCTCTCAATCTTTTAAGGATACTGAGACCTGAATTAACCTTTTTTTGTAATTTGATCAACTTGAGCATTCCATGAGAGTGTTTCGTCAATCATTAAGCCGAGTGATTTGGTCGTTTTGACTCTATTAATTTCTCTGTCTTTTATGAATATATTAGGCGTTATGTTAATATGATTGACTCTTCTATTACTACCTATTATCATGTATTCTGTCTTCGTTTTGTTTAAAGTTAGTTTATTTGCCGACAACCAAACTGAAACGTTTTCTAGATCTTGATTAAGTTCCTCAGCAATTGTATTAACATCATAACCTGCCGTTTCAATTTGGGTATCGTCGGCAAACATATTGACTTTAGTGTGTTCCAGACAATTAGGTAGGTCATTTATGTAAATTAGGAACAAGAGTGGACCAAGAGCCGAACCTTGTGGTATACCCGTTGTCACACATAGAGGATCAGATAAATGGGCATTCACTTGGCAATATTGTATTCGACCTGTTAAATAGGAGTTGAGCCAGCGTAATGCCGACCCCCTTATGCCATAAATTGCCAACTTACTAAGAAGGATGTCGTGATTAACAGTATCGAATGCTTTTTTTTAAATCAAGAAATATCACACCATTAAGTTGGCCAATGTCCATATTCTGATACCATCTATTTGTGATATCGAGCAACATAAGCCTGCAGTTTCATGAATTAGTGGCTGTTCGACCGTGAAACAAAGTTTGTATAACAATTGTTTTGATGTTGATGTCTTTGATAATTTAATCGTTGTGCCGGTTTGTGCTCTCTCCTCCGCAGAGCCTCCTTAAGTATTTACAAATAACTTACATGAAGTTTCCTGAATAAAAGTGGGCGCGCGTGGTGTGATGGGAAGATTGAAATGAAGTTGGGGAGGCTCTGCCAGATAATGCGACGAAGTATCGTTTTTGAACCAAACTAGCTGTTTGACCTTTTTTAAGCTTGAAATCGACGGAAATGTGAAAGAAATTGAAATGAATCTTCATAATCTGAGTATCGAAGTTCAATAGAGTCATTTTTATAAAGAAATGTTGCAATTAAGAGGATATTTATAATTAGATAGCTCGTATCCATTGATATTCGTTTGCAATTTCTCAATATTTTTCGATGCAAATGGACGGAAGAAGATATTGATATTTAATTCACCCCAGGATACTCGAGTACGCCTGAAAATGAAAGTCGAAAACATGTTTTAATTAACACCCTCGATGGTTGATCGAACTTCGCTACAAACGATTATATACGACGCCATATTGATTGCATTAACTCGCAGAGGCTTCCTTTATTTAGCTCTTCCCATCACTCCTTGCGCGCTCACTTTTCCCTCACTAGAAACTTCATGTAAGCCTCTGCGGAGGAGAGAGCCGGTTTGGGTAAGTGTAAACATTTCAGCAGTAAAATTCCATGCCGGACTTGCTTTGTGTTGTCGGTTTTATTCATATCTGCGAAATTTTTAAGCCATTCTTAACTCGATAATTCACTTTAATGCAAGCTGAAATGCATGAAATTGCAGTGAATGTTATCGTACTTTCATTATAAAGCTAGCGCATCAGTTGTGTTTTTATGTTTGTTTATAATCAGGTCTTAATACTTTATGTGGAGTTTGTATACCTCATCTGTTAAGAAAGGCGAGGGGTTGCTGCATGCATGTATTTTCTAGTTAAATTCTATATATTACGTATTGTGCATAGGTCTACATATTGTTGTGGGAAATTTTAGTTAAACCAAGAAATGCAAGACTTCGAACCTGCCAGTAAGAACTTTGATACCGCTATCTCACTAGAGCCAAATAATCCTGTTCACTACGTTTACAAGGCGTAAGTATTTGTTAAACATTTTTAGTGATTCTATATTGCCATGCACAGTGGTGCTCCTTCTGTTTTGTCTTGCACCAGTACCGTTAATTTCAGGGGGGTAATTTAAGGCTACAGGACACCCTTTTTGGCGTTTTGCGAAAAATCGCTACTGCGCGCTCAAAATCCGTCCGATTTTCATCAAATTTTCACCAAATTTTCACCAAATGTTAGCCAGTGCATGCAAAATATGGTAAAGTTGTAAAATTGACAAACAAAATAATGTAAGAATTATTCAGGAAAATCTTAAATCGTGGTACCTTTACGCTTTTGAGTTAACACTCAAAGGTGTTCTGTAACCTTAACTCCCAGTGGAGTTATTTTGAACCAAATTTAACCGCTCCAGATGTGGAGTAAAAATTGGGTTCAAAATAACTCCAGTTAAATTAACTGTAATGACAAGCTTCCGTTGGTAGGGATCCAACTACCTGAAAATATATAAGCAGAATTTCTACGTTTCAATTTCGTCTCCAGACGAAGAATTGGCAACCATACCTACACTGCATGGCAGAGACAGTTTACGTTAAATTAGTAACTCCCTGAAATTAACAGTGCACTCCTAAATTAAATATGCTTCCACCAGAATAGAATGGTATGGTATGGTATTGTATGGTATGGTATGGAAAATGGTATGGAAAATGGTATGGTATGGTACAAAATATTGCAAAATAATTTCGATGCATCTTGTATATTATGCAATCGTAATCCATGCTTTCTTAACAAAACTCTTTTGATTTGTTAATTAACATAAATTCATACGAGCGACAAAAACAGGAGAAAATAGACTATTCAGTATATTTGAAATATTTGCAATAAATATTGTACTCATCTTTGTTATATAGATTGTTGGTTTGCCAGTGGAAACGAGATATCCAACAGGCGATGGATCTTTTAAAGAAAGCAGTCACTCTTGATCCTAAATGTGACTTTGCGTTTGAAACTTTAGCCACGTTACAAGTTCAGAGGTAGCCTTTATTACATCCTTAGTTTTCGTTCATATTGTGATACAATACTGTAAATCTCACAGTCGGGCTTTTTATATGATCACACATGTATGTTAGAGAAACATTACTCACCAGCAAAAAGGTGCATGGAATTTTTCTGGGAACCTACGATATTTAGTGTTAAATTTTCTTTAAGATTTTAAAATACCTTAAATATGAGCCAGTGTTGGTGAACATTGGTGAACCTTGCGTTTGGCTAGTCTGGGTAATTGGCAAGTACACGCTCTGAAATTTAGAAACACGCCCGAAATCTTAAATCATATATTACGAAAGTCACCGAACTGTGGAATCGCATCAAAAATTCGTATATCGACCACTCCCACAAACGTCTACGACCGCGCCTACATCGCATGTTTACAATTCTAATTTTAAACAGCCAATCAGGTTCTTGGTAACAATTACAATTAAACGTCGATGTAGGCGCGGTCGTAGACGTTTGTGGGAGTGGTCGATATACGAATTTTTGATGCGATTCCACAGTTCGGTGACTTTCGTAATGGCTACAGTCGTGACAATGGAAGTGTAAAATATTCAGCCAATTCATTTGCTCACACGAACCAGTTCATTTGAGACGTCTGACCTATTTTCCGCAACTTCGTACATACAGTATGTATTTGATCATTTCTGCTCGCTTCCTGCCTCTTTATGATTGGTCAATTGCACCAAAACCAAAGGTGATTGTGCATTCAACAGGAAGTTTATCAATTACACGGCAAGTTATCAAATCAGCAAATGAATTGGTTCATGTGAGCAAATTAATATACCTTTTGCTTAATGACGTCACAAGGCTTGATGCCCGCGAAGATTGCTGGTCTTAGTAGTCATCGCCCGGGAAAATTTCAATAGTGGCCATTTTGAATTGTTTAATTTTCCCGGGCGATGACTATTAAGACCAGATTCCTCGCGGGCATCAAGCCTTGTGAGGTCATTATGCATAAGGTCTATTGGTAGAATATTGAGGAACACTTGCATCGTGGCGACTGTAAGACCTATAGGGTTCGCAAATCTCTCTTAGTTTTTCTTCGACTGTTCGCAACATTTACCAGCAAAAATGAACAACTCGACAAATTTCCATCTTTCTTTCAGTGGGGACTTCAAAGAAGCGATCGAGAACTTTGATAAAGCTCTTCAAAATGTAAGAAGTGAAAGTGAAATGGCGCATACTTTCTCAATCCGACAAGCAGCTCTGGCTCAGGAATATGTGACCAAAGTAATAGGACTAATCCCGCCAAGGCTGTTCTGACACTGTTCCAGTAGGTGTTGATTCAAGTTGATATGATTGTTATCTCGTTTTGGTTTCAAAATCTGAACACAGAACTTCCTAACTCGTAGTGACACCGTCATTTTAAGCATTTTGCAGAAACTTTCTCGACTGGTGAATGCAATGAGGTGTCCGTTATTAAAGGAAGTTAAGCCAGGCAATATATCGAGGACGAAACACAGAAAAAACAGTTATAATATCATGTCTTGTACACACTATATACAAGTGAAAGAAAAGAAACAATGTCAGGGAGTCATTTTTTTTTTCGTTCGGTTTGTCGTACATTATACACGTTTTTATCCCGCTCATGATATTTTAACAGTGAAGAAACGCGAAGCGTTGAGGTGAATATCCTTGCACTATTCACCGACACTGAGGTGAACAAGTTTTAGCATGGCCATCCAAAAAACAACGAAAATGTTTTTAAACAATTTCTATTACAGCTCGGCCTCACGTTATTAATAGTTGTAAACAAAACAGTATTTAGTTTAGTTTAATGAATTTGTCACATTTACATAGAAAAATTTTACAATTGACACTAGGACAATAAAAACTAACAAAATAATTAGTACTTGTGACAGGAGTCTGAAACAGAACTTGCGTCCCAATTGATATCAAACCCCTTTATGAGCTTTTAGTAATTTCATTAATTAGAAATAGCTTTAAAGAATACGTCTACACACTGTTAAAGGCACAGTTCAGCCTTTTGAACGATGGTTTTTAAGGCGCAGTTGATCAGCCCTTTTAATTGAAAAAACTAACTAGGAAAATCAATTATACATAATTCAAGATCTTCATTTAGTACAAAAATTTGTTCATTTGTAACTGAACGAAACAGGAAGCCATTTTGTTTTTGTCCGGAGGTGAATAGTGCAAGGATGTCCGGAGCTAAGCAACCAATCAAAAAGCACTATCATGCACCTGCCGAGTATCTGCTAAATTCAAATATTAAAAACTATATAATATAAAAATTATTTGAAAACATAAAACCAACTACACCTGATATTGCTTCTACGTGTGAAATTGTTTAAAAAGTTACAAAGCATCCGGCGAACTGCTGACGACAAGCCGCGGTTAGCGTTTTAACGTTGAAGGAAAAATCTAAAGGTCTGTATTGACTAAAACGTGATCCTAAAGCAAGCCAGGACCCTAACCGTGAGCGAAGTATTTAAACAAAATTAGGTTGCGTCCAGTGATGGTTTGTGTTCAGGGTTGTTTTAGGGTGAGGATTGAGTCAATCTTATTTCTTTTCTTTCATTTGCATATTTAGTGTGTACAAAAAAAAATAATACCAGACGAACGGTCAACCAAATTTGATATTGATAATATTGAGACCACTGATCTCGAAAGTAGAGTTGTTCACTTGAGTAGAATAAAGCCATAATCCGCTAATACTACGCCCCAAGTGTCTTCAAGCCTTGCGTGTATGCCTGATGTTTTGATGGATTGAAAATTACGTGACGTAAGCACATCTAGGGTCAATTGCAACGCAATTTCTGCCACACAATCGTGATGTAAAACTAGTTTCATATCTATTTTGACACTGTAGAGAACAACGAAAAATTCGTTATCTCAAGCGGGATTCGAGGTTCTGGACCGCTCTAACCTCTGCCCATTGAACTATTGGGTCAACGGCGTTGGTAGCGAGGTTTACCCACTCTCCTCCGCAGAGGCATTGTGTTTTGTTTTGGTTTTTTTCGAAGTTTCCAGGCGGGATAGTCGCGGGCTAGGCTGGCTAGGGGGAAATTATAGGGGATAAATAGGGATAAAGGGGAGAGGCGGAGCTAGCCCGCGACTATCCCGCCTGCAAACTTCGAAAAAACCAAAACAAAACAAACTTCGAAAAAAACCAAAACAAAACACAAAGCCTCTGCGGAGGAAGGGTGAGGTTTACCTAATACGGAATATTTTCGTGACAACTTAACGCTTGTGTTGGAGGACGCACAATTCTATTTCAGAACCATCCTCAGAGATATGAATAACTACTTATTTATTTTGAGACTGTATAGAACGAGATATTTCATTTTGTTTGAGATATTTCGTTTACTCAATTACATATCAATGAGATATCAGTAATTGTTGTGTATCTTTGCTATTTTTTATCAAAATCTTTCCAAAGATGCGACGCGTTTGTTAATTTAACCTGCAGCATTTAGCATATTGTTTTTTTAAACAAATCCGTCAAAAATAGCCCCAGATCGACACAAACAATCTCGTACCCAGAGCAATGCCTGTGCGCGGGCTAGGATGGCATTGGCTCTGGGGAAATTGACAACCGGAACCCCTAAATTTAGGGGTTCCGGTTCTTTGTCGGCATGCACGATTGATAAACGTTAAACCAATCACAGCACAGGAAAAATTCAATTTCCCCAGAGCCAATGCCATCCTAGCCCGCTCACAGGCATTGCTCTCGGTACGAGATTGAGTTTCAAACAAAATGAAAGATCTCACGAACAAACCATGCATGGGAACCAATTTTTTCAAAAGAAGTTACTTTGCAGTTTTAGGAGTTCTTTCGTTTGAGACAATAAAAATTTTAATGCCACTTAATAGAAATGGCAGTCGGAGAAAAAGCGCGCTTTTTGAGAAACATTTTGTAAAATAGTAATATTTTCGACGTACAAATCAATGTTGATCGGATCAACAGATCGGCAGTGGTATCTTTAAAAAAATAAATGATACCTGTCAAAAAATCGGGTTAGTTCGCGGGATCTGATCGTGACCTAAATTGCCGCGAAACGGCGAAATGCTATTCTCTTTCTTCAAAACTAATAACACATCGGATTATATTGTCCACTAAATTTTATAATAACTTCATTAGGGCGCAATTCCAGTCCTCGCATGAAGCAGCTCGTTGCGAGTGCATGCATGAGCACTTTCATCCAATCCGATGCTAAACAGTTAAGAGGCATTTTTTTTCCAATGTCGCGTATTTACAATGAAAATTAGTGTTCAAAACCTAAAATATTGTTGGCGTTCCTCTCAGAATCACTTTGTTTTTGCTTTATTCTCTAGTTTATACAGTTAGCTACCTTTTAAATGCATCTGCCGGTTGAGAAACATAAAATAATAGTTAAAAATTGTCAATTAAAATACAATTATCAATGATATGCTTTAAAATTGACGCCATATTTATTAAGCCATATAAGCAAAACTTACTGCATGAACTTCAGACATAATTTTCTCTCTGGCGTATCATCTAAAATCTCTTCATTTTAGCATTATTTTACAGATAAAGCACTAAACATACTTTTCAAGTTTGTCTGCCGATTGAGAAACGTATCGAAAAATAAAAATTTTGAATTTAGTCATAACCTCAAGTGGTATATTATACGCATTAGTTTTGAGCGCGTGTTACGTAACATACAAAAAAATCTCTTAATTTTAATTAGATGCAAGCACTCGCAGGAGCTTCGTGCGAGGACTGGAATTGCGCCTTAATAACACCAGAGGAATGAAGATGGCTATGGATTCTACTACCTAAAAAATACAAGGAAAACTTCGACGTCTCGAGCGAAAGCCCTTCGTCGTGAAGTTACTGACTTCCTGCTGAAGAAAGGCCTTGAATCAAAACGTCAAAGTTTTACTTGTGTTTTTCAGGTGGTGTTTTTGTTACCGCCTTACGCTGGCACAGACCGTTCGAGTTTAACTTAATGGACCATTTGCATTTTTGACTAAAATTTTGATCTAAACAAGTCTAGACAAAAATTTCATCAAAACTTGAAAGAGCATCACAAAGTTAGTAATATTCCAAAGTTTCGTTGCGAAATGTTGTAAAATGCGGATAATATAGCCTTGCGAAGTTTGCCGTTTTTCAGTCATTTTGCATTACGCGGGGGAAATTGACAGCCCAATACCCTTTGGGGCTGTCAATTTCCTGTTTGTAATACAAAATGACTGAAAAACGGCAAACTTCGATCGCAAGGCTATATTATTCGCATTTTACAACATTTGGCAACGAAACTTTGGAATATTACTAACTTTGTGATGCTCTTTCAAGCTGTGATGAAATTTTTGTCTAGACTTGTTTCGATCAAAATTTAGTCTATAACGCAAATGGTCCATTACAACATTTTATGGCCCCCAAATCAGATTGAATTGACTTGAAAATAGCAATGAGCTTTTACGCTTGGCCTCAAATAAACAGGTGGTCGCGCGGATAAACAAAGGAAATTATTTATCCTAACGGGTGTTAGCGAACTTGCTACCAGTAAGATTGTTCTTTCACAGGCCTTTTTCCGTGCAATCGGGAGAATCGTAACGCTGGAATCTGTAACTACCAAGAATCTGTAACTACTAAGATCTAGAAACAAGGCTTTATTTGTCATCTCCCTTCGGAACGAAGAATCATGTTTCGTATCTGAAGAAGAAATCAACGAAGGTGTTAAGTCACGCGCTTGACGGCCTTTACTCAAAGAGGAATCTGACGCGGGCGTCCAACAATCACTCAGGAAAAAGTCGAAAGATCAATCGAAAGTACGTGCATGAAAAACACTAAAAGTTTATAAATTTTGTTGTAAAGATTTATCATATATACTCAGCCATACTGGATATCGGCTTAGATATATTGTATATATTTTTGAAGTATTTACTTGCAAAGAGATCAGATTTTATATTTGACTTGAATGGAGGGAGTTGTTTAAGAACGTAAAGCATCAAGGAGGATTTAAACATATCAAATGCCAAGGATTTTGGATATCTAAAACATACTGAAGAAAAGTTATTTGGATTTGTTTCATATTGCGACCACCAAAAGTAATCTACCATACAAAAGCCTAATGTTAGCCATTCCGCGGCCTCGTCCACTAAAACTAGACCTGAGCCATGTCCCCAAACAAGAAAAGCAGAATTCACATTTATCAGATGAATCCAGCTCGCTGTTTTCTACTAATCTTCAGATTCAAATCTGTGATCTCATCGGCAGCGGTGGATTCGGCACTGTATACTGCGGCGTGCTCGATAACCAAAAGATCGCCGTGAAGAAATTGAGGTCGAATACTAAAACGGAAGATCTAGTGTGGAACAGCTTTTTGGCAGAGCTGCGAGTAATGCGCTTGAATCATGACAATATTGTGAAGGTTTTGGGAGCCATGATGTTGAAGAACACTCCGTGTTTGGTTATGGAGTTTGCCGGGAGTAGAAACTTACAGGAAGTGATTGAATGCAAAGACGAGAAGTTGTCTCTCGCTCGGCGTCTCAACATTGCATCAGCCATTGCATGCGGACTGGAGTATATCCACAATCAGGGTATAGTTCATCTGGATATCAAACCTGCAAACCTTATCATGAACGATGAATCTTCGTGCAAGATCGCCGACTTCGGATGCTCTCTTAAGGTCGACGAACTCGACGGCGATCTCCGACCGAATTTCTACCTCACAGGCACGCATGCATACAAAGCTCCGGAATTGCTGCTCGGGGAGTTTCCCACCACGCAGGCGGATGTGTATTCCTTGGGGATTTGCATGTGGCAGATGTTGGCTCGCGTCGAGCCGTATGCGGACAAGGACCCGCAGTTGGTGATATTTGGTATAGCAACAAACACGGTTAGACCCGGATTACCAAAGGTCGTGTCTGAATCCGATGCTGGATATCGGAAGTTGTTTGAAAAATGTTGGAAAGGTGCGCCCCATGACCGACCAACTCCATCTTCTTTGCAAGTCGAGTTGATCACAAATCGTGAACTGATTTAGATTCAAATACACTCACTTATAAAATCACATCACAACAAGTTGTTGGGATATCTACGGTACTTACTATATATACATGATTGTTTTTCTAATCCATGCATACACTATAATAGCCCATCAAGATACGACACTGGCTGGGACACAACAATAAATAAATAATAATTATATATATTCGGGATACCCACATCTCATACGTGCATGTTTTTCATACGTGTGTGAATAGAGGGGGTGGGGATCGAATGTTGTTAAAATTATAGCTTTTTGGGCTATCTGTCCTAACACACCATTTGAAAATTATTGTAGTTACTCGATTATGGATCCATTGTCCGCCCGGATTCAATAATGAAACAATCTAAATCGGAGCTGGTAATAATGAGATCTCTGTATCCTGGGAACCGAATAACATTTGTCTCAGCAACAAGATCAGAGTCTGAGAGGTTCAGATTTGCCTTCTACTACCATTATCAAGATGCTTTAATCTACTCGATTAACCAATCAGATGCATGTGTACTGAGCCGGCGAGAGGTGACGGTATTGGAAGTCAAATCTGAACCTCTTTATTAATATAAGACTGAGGAACGTTTATAATATATCATACACATTTACTTCATAGAAAGATTTTTAAGAATCAAAATAAATATACAATAGGGTGTAGCCAAACCAGTCATGATTTACTAGGGCTAGACCGATAGAAAGTGAGGTTATCAAAGAATGACACAACACAATAAAATCAATATAGAACACGCAAGTCAAAATAAATTAACTACCCATCCCCAACCGATTAGCTACGGCCCTGTTAGCGTGAGAATTGGAAAATGGATCTCTAGATCGTATTTAGTACGTACGCAGACTTTTGAAAATTGAACCCCTCTCATGCAAAGAACAACGGAAATGACATCATTTTTAAATGATGTCAAATAATGTCATCATTTTTAAATGATGTCCTATTTGCAAAGCAAATAGGCATATGCAAAAGCTACAAAATTTTGGACCCCGTTATCTGCGTACGTATTAAATGGATTACCCTTAATACAGGATTCAGTTAGTCTACGTGTTCTTTAATTTTAAAATGTCATAAACTTGTATGAACGTTCGTTTCATGGAAATGATTGTCGGTGCAATTGAAATATGCTTCTTTAATTATTTCTTTCCTTCGTGTTCGTCGTCGGTCAGCTTTTAGATTTCCTTCTTTCAGCCATATCATAAGCGACAACGTCTTGTGAAGCTACCATCAGCTGCACGACGCTTACCAGTTGTTTGAGGAAACATATCGGGAAACTGACGTAGACAAGCAACGACCACAAACCAACTGGCGCGTTGTTTAAAGTGAACACTAAAAAAATGGAAAAAATATAATAAGTCGTACTAATATAGCAGACTAATTCATGCCAGCCCATATAGAATATACTCTGCCATTCAAACTCCATATAACCCACAATCCGTGACAAAAGGTTTTTGGACAGTGATATAATATATGCATATCTGCGCCTTTCCAAATACTGTTCAGCATAAAACCACTATCCCTCCCTCCCCCACCCTAAACAATGTTGGGTGGCTGGCAAGGAACATTTACGCCGGTATTTCCACACACAACATTGAACGGGGTGGTGCGGGGGGTCGATTATGTTGTAAATGTGCGCTCTTTTGCTATTTTGTCCAAAGTGTTTTGTCACTGATTGCAGTCATAGGCGTACCGGGCGGGGGGGGAGGGGGGTAGCCCCCCCCCCAGTTTTTTGGGCAGTCGGGCAATATTCGATCAGCAGTCGGGCAATTTTAGTTTGTAATAAAAATAAATGGGACAAATTCTGTCAATTTAGTCGAAAATTCAGTCAATTTTGTGGTCAATTTTATGTTGTGTGGAAAATTTGTGTGATGTTCCGAAAAATTTTGGTATGTCCGGAAAAATTTTTTGACCCCTAAAATGGTACACTGACCGGGGGGGGAGGTCGCCGAAATAATTTTTCCGGAAAAAATTTTTTAGGTACTAGTCGGGCACAATCCCGAAAAGTCGGGCACATTTCTTTCCGCCCCCCTAAATTTTTCCTTCCGGTACGCCCATGATTGCAGTCTAGACCTGGGGACTTTAGTACTCGGCAGTGGCCGATTGTTCAAAGTTGGATTAGGGCGAACTTTGAGGATAAATGAACTTCATGACGTCACTAAGCGAATGCCGTGGAAAGGCCTATAGTAGATTTCCCAACTCTGCAGAACTCAAATAATATAGTTTATTATATAAACATAAGTGTTATATAGAGTTTTTGGCCACTGAGAAAAATCGTATTTAAACACACGTAAAAAATACGATATTTTTACGTGTGAAAATATCATTTATTGTAAAACGCATTGCCACGGATCGGACGTTTTATTGTTTTTCACTGAATTTTGTTTATATAATAAACAGAAAAATACATGGGTGCTTGGAAATACCAGATTTATTTCTCGTGTTGAACATGATATCTCACTCGTTCGCTGCGCTCACTCGTGAGATATCATGTTCAACACTCGAAATAAATCTGGTATTTCCGCGCACCCATGTTATTCTCCATTTATTTACTTCGCAAGACAATCTACTGCTTTGTTTTGAACATTTTAGGCTTGCTTAAATTTAGGAAAACAAGGAGTGTGCCGAAGTTTCGTATTTTGACATGGATTTAATTAAAAAATAACACTATGGTTTATGAACTGATAACTTGACAAACTTTTTTAGCGATACGGTCCATTAGAAAAAAACTGGAATTAGCTGGGGAAAATGGTATTCAGAACTGTTTACGACCTTCATAGCTTTTCAGGAACGTCAATTTCCTCCATCGTGGCTTCACTTTTGTCATGCATAGACCGAATGATTGACTTTCTTGCTCCAGATACATAGCGCTCACTAACTATAAGTCATAACTTAGTTAATTTTACTGTATTGGTTTAAAATCTCTCTTAGATTGCGAAAAGTCCGCTTTGAGAACCAAAAAGGTGACCATGTCGAAATGGAGCAAGTTTGGGGCAGTCTTGAACATTTTCATTTTTTAATAGGAAATTTCTCGCTGTCTCCCTCCCTTCACCTCGCCTCAAAATTGCGGCTAGGTCCCAGTGCGCTGAACTATAAGTACTGAAGGCTCTATATATAAGCCGTGTTAACACTAGAGACCTATACCTTACCTAGGACCGACCTAGAACAGTTAGTCCTGTAGTGTAAACGCACTAGGACTGACCTAAGACTGACCTAGGACCGAGCTAAGACCATGTTTTCAGGCCAAGCATTAGAGATGGCCTGAAAACATAGTCTTAGGTCAGTTTCAGGTTAGGGTTACAGTGTAAACACATTTTCACTGACCCAAGACGTGCTCGAGGCTAATTTCCATGACAACAAACGTCTTTGATGTCAGCACTCAGCGGATGTCATTTTATACTTTGTACAGTAATTCATTTTGCATGTATATAATGACCAATTAGCCTTTCTCACGCCGCCATTTTTGGGTGGCTTTTCAGCCGAAGTCTGCGAGATAAGTCCACATAACAGCAACTTTTTATAATTTTTTTGGACGAATAATGGTAAATTTGCTTTGTAAATGGTTAGTTTATTTTTAAAAATTGCTTTTCACATTGTTTTTATTGTCTGAATTGGTTAGTAACGAGAATTAGATGCCACCCAAAAATGGCGGATATTCGATGATTGTGAGAAAGGCTTGATTCAATGGGACTTGGGCCTTTAGTTAGGTAACAAATGTAAACATGCCTGGCTAGATACTTCTCAAGTACAGGTAAATGTCAGGTAAATGCCAGTCCCTTAGTGTAAACACGGCCATGTTAGGCTACATATATCCTATACCAACAATATCTCACTACACCAGTATAAGGCCAAATAAAAAAAAAACTTGGTTCACGTCATCGCCCGCCTCTCGATTTCTGCCGCCTCTGAATTTTTTTATGTAAATCTCTTCGTTTTACAGCTTAAAACAGTTTAATATTTGAAATTTTTCTCATGCTCAGACCTTCGCGCTATATACTGATCGATAGGAGCGCGTGGTCTTGGATATACAAGGTTCTTATAGCAAAATGGCGGCCTTCGCAACATCAGTACAAAAAATATCACCGATATGGTGGAAAAACCGCCCCATCCCCCCAAAAAATACTATTAAAAATTTAAAAAACGAGTAAAAATTTAAAAAAAGCGCCGTCCTGCCTCTGAAAATTTGTGAGAGTGTGACGCTAACCAAGTATTTTTTTTTATTTAGCCTAAGCTAAAATGTACATGCTTTAATTTGTGATTGACTTCGGTAAACAAAAGTGCTCAGAGTTTGACGTGACTCGTTATCTAGATAGTCTATATATTCTATAGCTTTATTGTGTTTCACTGTTACTGAATCAACCAATTGTAGAACATGATGTTATGCGGGCTTTGTGATGGCCTCAATAATCTGATCATCATAGAATCGTAACTTACCAGTTGGTCCATATGAAAAGTGAATCAAATACAACATCACAAAGAACACTTCGTTTCCCCAGCACATCATGGTCAAAACAGACTAAAACATGAAATGTAACATCAGTAAGCGCTGATTTGTGATTTGTACAGTATAGTAGTATTTATATTCTTGATTTGCAACTACAGTACTAGCACAGCGGCCATGTTGGTGGTATTTCAACAAAAGAATCTCATTCTCATTATCTTTCATTTCATTTCTATACCCCACTGAATACATGTGATCATGTCTATTATATACTGACCACACAGTGTTCCGTTCGTTCTTTGAATAGCCCGTTTGGGTATTCCACTAATTGTTTGTACCATTATTGTTCGTTTCTGTGCTTGTTTTCGTCAGTCTTAGCTTTTTGTAGTCATGTTAATCAATAATTAGATATGACTTCTGACTACCACTAGCTGCTACCAGTAAACGACCATTAACTGGAAGCGGTAGTGGAAGTCGAATCTAAACCTCATTATTTTATGTTGGTCAGGATTTTGGTTCACTAGTTCAATGTTAAACATTAGGGAGCTTATTCCGTTGTTTACAATTACAAACTGCATACCGAAATTAGAAAGCCCAAGATACATGGCAACCTGGCCATGCCTTCGAAATAATATAAAATATCCAACATGAGCTCCACCTTTGAATTTACCATATGAGTAAATTCTTAAACACGTCCGAATTTATCACTATGATAAATTCGCGGCACATTTTGAATTTATCAATAGAGTTAATTATAAAACCACAAGCACTGCACAAGGTTTCTTGCTATAAATGCAATGGCACTAGAAGGGAGGCTGGCCCAGTGTGACCAGACGTGGTAATTTCATTACTACCGTGGTAATTTTTCGTCATTTTTGGACAATTGTGGCAATTCGAAATTTGTGGTAATTACTACGGTAATTTCAGAACTACCGTGGTAATTTTTCGTCAATTTCGGCCGATTGTGGTAATTTGAAATTTCCTGACCTTAAATGTACAGATTTTGGTGAAAAACCCCTAAATTTTACCGATTTTGTTTGAAAAAACTGGTTCTGGCCTTGTTTTAGGCGAAAAAAAACGGTTTTGGCGTTGTTTTACTTATTATTTTTCGGGAAAAAAATTTTTGACCCTAATTTACGAGGAAGTTGTCCGGAAAAATTTTTGGGGAATTTTTCGAAAAAATATGGTAAAATTGGGAAAATATAGCACCGTGGTAATTTCAGACCGAAAATAGTAATTTTTGAAACCGGATGTGGTAATTTGCCCTGAAAAAACCTGGTCACACTGGGCTGGCCGCGCTGGGGTGAGGAGTTTTTCAACTTTTGGGGGGAAATAGCTTTTAAAAAAGTTTTAAAAAGTTTTAAAAGAGTTTCGAAAAGCAAGAAAAGTTTAAAAAGTTAGATTTTTAAAAAAGTTAAAAAAATTTAAAAAGTTTAAAATTTAAAAATTTAAAAATTAGTGGTTAGGAGTTAGGGGTTAGTGGTTAGGGTTGGGGTTGGGGTTAGGGTTAGTGTTAGGTGCCGCGAATTTATTATTACGATAAATTCAAAATTTGCCGCGAGTTTATCATAATGATAAATTCGGACGTGTTTAAGAATTTACTCATATAGTAAATTCAAAGGTGGAGCTCATGCTGAAAATATCCCGTACGTACCCACGACTCGTAGTATAATTTGAGAAAGAAATTGGTTGTAGTCTTGTGGCTCTTGTCACCTTTTATCATCGAACTATAGAATGGGAAAGCTGATGTATAAAATGTGTTTGAAACTCAAAAATTTTGGCAACTACCTTGATTAGACAATATCCTTACTAGTTCCCGTGGGGAGAAGGGGGGGGGGGGAGTACAATGTTTAGTGGAAACGACTAGCTTTACCACAGCATGTTGCAGCCTGGATGATTCATGAAAGTTGTGTGATTGTGATTTCGGCTTGGCAGCAGGGCCGCCCAGAGGGGGGGCAGGGGGGGCAAATTGCCCCGGGCCCCGAGTTGCTGGGGGCCCCTGAAAATTTTTTGTTGGGCCCCAGCCTTTTTTGTGTGTTAAATATTTCCGCGCGAAGGACAAGATATCTGTTTTCTTGGACTAAGTACCGAATTTTGGCATAAAAAAATGAGATAAAGTCCCTCGAAAGCAATTGCAACGTACTCGTCCGGAAAAATTTTGTACTCCGGAAAAGTTTTTTTACCCCTAAAATGGTACACTGACCGGAAATTTTTGGAAAATTTTTCCGGGAAACTTTTTTTAGATAGGGGCCCCTAAAAAAAAAATTGCCCCCGCCAACCTCTGGGCGGCCCTGCTTGGCAGCATGTACCCTGCTTGTCAGCATGTACTAGGGGGACTGCCAATTCAGTTTGACAGTATCAGGTTTCCTCAAGCTACTTCGGTTTCTCCCGAGTTCGGTTTCCCCCTACAACATTGGACGAATATTATGGATGACGGTTACTGGATGGTTACATTGATCAAAGCATACTTTAAAGAAACCCAAATCTAAATGTGGTAGAATGTACTGATTTTTAACGTGTAAATTTCATTTAGAGATTGGAGCTTGACTTCACCCCCACCACCTCAATTTTCTTTTCAATGCATTTATGCGCGGAACTTGCGGAGATATGACAAATATGCATTGGCTATTATAAATACCTATACATGTGAAACCAATGACTGCTTACGTCCAGAGAGATAAGGAATTGAAATAGGATGCGATAGGAAGAATAGACATTACTTAACGACACCATTAGACACGTGGTTACACATCTGCAAGACACATATATTTAGAATTAATATCATTTCACTATTAATTTTAAATATACACTTGGCCCTGACATAAGTGGATTTGTTTGCCTTGTTTTGAAAAAAAAATTGAAAATGATATCTTTTAGACGACCTTCTCTACCTTGCTTGGTTTTAGAAATATTTAATTTTGATCAGAAACAACGTGTAGTCCGCCATCTTGTTTTTTATTATTTGACCTAATTGAATTTAAAATTTCGATGTGGTTGACTCCATTTCAACGAGAGAAGTTTCTTTAATATGGTGTGAACCAATTTGAAATGGATCAAGCCTAAAAAGATTGAGTTTAAGCTCATATGCATGAAATAAAATTTCTTTTAACTTCAGCTGTGACGTCATAAACAAAGATGGCGGCCTGCGCGCAAGTGTTTTTGGTCGAAATATTTCGAGAACCAATTGCTACGGAAACGGTGTTTCCAAAATCAGTAAAACTAGTATGGAAGTGGAACATTACCTGTCAATTAGCATATCTAATAAGGCCCCAAATTTTGATGCTAAATACGGGAAAACAAGAATTATTTTAAGGAAATTTTTATCAAGAGCTCAAAAGAATAAAATTTAAATTTAGCTGCAAAATAGGCTACAACACAAAAACATTCAATACTTGTAGCTTCCACGTTTTTATGCAACTGCACTAAATTAACTGCATAAAAATTCTCCTGATATATATTATGCCCGTACTAACATATGCCGGCTGTTAATTGGTAGGCTACCGTGGGTAATACGAATTACACTAGTCATTGTGATTTTGAACTTAATTTTTGAAGAGCGACCCTTTCACGAATAAGTTAATAACCCTTAATTTTCAGTCATATGAAAGAAAAAGATTATTACTCCTGGCCAAAATTCTCGTTTTAACTGTAAAAATTTTATTCATCAATGCACAATGACTGGTTAATATACTTTAAAGACACAGTGCATGTAATCTGCTGAGCGATGCGACCCTAACCATAATCCTTGCGAGAAAAGCAGGTTTAAGATTTTATACGTGCGTATGGTGATAGCTGTTTTCAGTGTTTTGTGCGTAAAACACTATAGTCTGTACAGTCACTACGCGTGTATTTATTTCGCTTTTAGATAATTTTCAAAAACTCATTAATAATTCATGAAGCAATTATCCAATCTTGAGTAAGAAATTAGTCACGTGCATACGTCTTTATACCAGCTAAAGAACACTTTAACAAAAGATCATTGTTATACAAATTATATAAAGATTTTTATATAAAGATTTTTATATAAAGATTTTTATATAAAGATTTTTATATAAAGATTTTTATATAAAGATTTGACTTATTATGCAAATGTTTTTGAAGTCATTTAAAAAACTTGCAGGTCGTGTTTTATTAGCTAGGTCTAAAGTCACTCGCGCTGCGCGCTCGTGGCTTTAAACCTAATAAAACACTCCTGCTCGTTTTTTAAATAGTACATTAAATAGACTAAACGTGATGTTTTCTACAAAGGTGAGGAAATGCATGGTGTTTGACATTTGCAGAAATCTCAAGTTCGTGTGGCCCTGGGGATTGGCCCACCCGAGGTTTGGAAGCCTGTGTTAGTAGCTTGGATTTAGGCACTTATATAGGGTTATGCAGATTGTTGGTTTTGGGTTAGTGTATGATATATACTGAGGTTTTAATCCATAATTTAACATATATTAGCTTACTCTGGTTCAGTTTTCGAGAATAATAACCATCGAATTCGTCCAGTAACGTATTCAACAAATAAAATATCGCAAAAATGCCGGGACTGTCAGCCATGTAGTAGAACGAAGTAGAAGCAAGAAAAATTCGAACATAATCTGGTGAAAAGAAAAAAGTCAGTTCATCAGTTATCGTTGCAACTACGACTATAATACATTTACTATTAGCATGACAAAATTACTGGATGCTGATTGGTTGAGAGGAGTACAATTATTTCATCTAATCATTGTACTGCAGTACAATTAATGATTTCCCAAAACAAACAGAATGGCGGGAAGGTATTTCAACACAAATGAAATTGCCCTAGAGGAACTTATATTATAGCAAAAAGGACTAAATGAAAATACGAACAAAAAACACCAAATTTTGGTTGAAAGTTTGGCAGGTCCCAGGACTGATCTTTCGCAAAAGAATATGATGTTGACATTGAGGAAACGTTTCAAAAGCGCTACTTGACGCCAGGGACGTCGCTACACCCCCCCCCCCCCCCAATATTTTGTATCAAATTAAAATGGAACATATCTGATCGAAATAGTTGGCCGCCACTTGTTGGTTTATCAAATTAGTTTACATGGTCAACTAACGAGTACAGTACTCAAAAGCGCAAAGAAAAACAAGTATTTTGACTCGCGCGAACTTCACCTTGTATAAAACCACCACTTCACACTCATTCAGTTTTTCCATCACAAATTTGATGGTGTCAAGCATTTGGAAAGTTGGTCAAAATGTTCGCCAAAACCTGGTCAAAATATATGTACGTTTTTCAGTCAGTCATGATTTGCGTTCTCATCCCCTACCCGATTAAAAATTGGGTAGGGGTAAAAAAATGTTTTATATAGATAGAATCTACTCAACTTTGTTCTAATACACAGCCCTATGTGGTTATGGCTACGTTTGCACTATACCGGATTTCCGTGTAGAGGCGCGAAAAAGCACCTATCCGATACGGAATGTACATCTTTCAGTGTCTGACTAAAACAAAATCTCTCCGTTGCAATAATTCGTCTGAAAGTAGCGTTCCTAAAAAGTACGAATAGGTGTTTTTAATGTTGCTACGGAAGGCTATCTGGTACAAGTGTAAATGTAACCTATATCTCCTACAGAAATAAATTAGTATTCTGAAATCCATATTAACACTGTAAAAAAGTGATTTATTACAACGCAGGATATGCCGTTTCAGAGATACAAAATTCATAATTTTTTTCGGGGAAGCATTCTTCCCCCCTCCCACCACCACCATCCCCTGGAATGGTGACTCACAAATTATTAGTCAAGTGCCCCTCGGCTCCCTGAATTAAATCGTGGGACGGTGGGAGCGCCAGGCACTGAAAGTTGGGCGAGAACAGAAAAGCGTAGGAGTTGGTCTTGGCACTAAGTAGTGCTCTTCTCATTAGAGTATTAGGAATAGGTAAGAAGATGATTTCTTATGAAATTTGGTAATTTTTTTCATTTCTAGCTTAATCCCCTTACTATGAGCACGCCCCATTCCCGCGGAATTCATATTTTTAGCGGGATCACGTGACATAAGCCGCGTTTACACTACGCTCGATTTTTGGTATCGTACCACTTTTTTGGTTCTTGGACTATCTAAATAGGTAGTCCAAGAACCAAAAAAGTGGTACGGGTACCAATTTTATCCGTGCCGTACCAAAAATTGAGCGTAGGGTAAACGGGGCTATAAACACATTGTGACAGAATAGGTTCAAGTAGTGGTTATTGGTGGCTTTCAAGCACTCCCACCTGACTTTAACACAAAAACAGATAGAGGGTATGTAATGAGATTCTAATGACATTCTTTTGTGTAAATGCCTTCCACAATCGATTTTATGATAAATTTAATACATCATTACACAACGCAATAAACTACAAAACAAACAAGCGAGTGTAGAATCGAGAACAGGTCAGCATAAGACAATAAACAGCACTCTTCCTTCGGACTCTAGCTATTTTGATTATCTTCGACTATGTAATTGTTTTTGATAAGAAAGCATCTGACATTACCGAATCACACACTGTGACAGACACAATAGACGATTGAGACGCAGATTCAATCTAAAGCCCAGGCAAACAAGGATGGGAGTTGATGAGAGTTGGCAGTCACGTATTGTTACGGGGGACATTTAAATCAAAATTTAAAGCTCTAGATTAACAAAATAAAGCTTGGATGAGTGTTCCAGCTATGTTCCTGCATACATATGTGAATCACTAAAAACAGCTATATAATCAAGTATCATTCACCTCATCATGCACTTTCATTCATCCTCACCAGCTTGTTCATGTTCAGATACCACCGTTTGAAACTACTATATGGTCAAGGTCGTCAATATATAACACGAGAAATTCTTTAATTTGTATAAATCTTTGATCTAAATAGGTAGTCCAAGAACCAAAAAAGTGGTACGGGTACCAATTTTATCCGTGCCGTACCAAAAATTGAGCCTAGGGTAAACGGGGCTATAAACACATTGTGACAGAATAGGTTCAAGTAGTGGTTATTGGTGGCTTTCAAGCACTCCCACCTGACTTTAACACAAAAACAGATAGAGGGTATGTAATGAGATTCTAATGACATTCTTTTGTGTAAATGCCTTCCACAAGCGATTTTATGAAATTTAATACATCATTACACAACGCAATAAAACTACAAAACAAACAAGCGAGTGTAGAATCGAGAACAGGCCAGCATAAGACAATAAACAGCACTCTTCCTTCGGACTCTAGCTATTTTGATTATCTTCGACTATGTAATTGTTTTTGATAAGAAAGCATCTGACCATTACCGAATCACACACTGTGACAGACACAATAGACGATTGAGACGCAGATTCAATCTAAAGCGGTCTAAATCCCAGGCAAACAAGGATGGGAGTTGATGAGAGTTGGCAGTCACGTATTGTTACGGGGGACATTTAAATCAAAATTTAAAGCTCTAGATTAACAAAATAAAGCTTGGATGAGTGTTCCAGCTATGTTCCTGCATACATATGTGAATCACTAAAAACAGCTATATAACCAAGTATCATTCACCTCATCATGCACCGCTTTCATTCATCCTCACCAGCTTGTTCATGTTCAAATACCACCGTTTGAAACTACTATATGGTCAAGGTCGTCAATATATAACACGAGAAATTCTTTAATTTGTATAAATCTTATCAGTCAATGGACAAAGATCAAACTATGTTGAACATTCACTCTAATCTCGAGCAAAGGAGTTGATAATCATATGTGAAATTAACTGTCGTATTCAAGTGAGCGATCTCTTTATTCCATGCACTGCATATACGAAGATCCGGCCTGAGGTTATGAAACTTGTTGGCTTACTCAACATCGTTCGCGTATTGGCGTCATGGCGTGAGATAATGTCTAGTTTGGCATAGGTTAATTTGTCCTCAAAAGTGTTTTTTTTAATATCGGGGTGATCAATGGCAAATGTTGGCGTATGTCCGCCCCCCGGCGTATAGTTTACATGGAGTACATCCTGGCAAGTCATTGTCAGTAATTTCGACAGTCAGTGTCGATTGATTTTAATATACTGACACACAAAAGATTAGGTAGTTGTGCTCTCCTCGGCTATCAGCAGCACATCATACAGTCATAATAGCATCATATTCACCACAAGTAGCCATAATTCATCCTTTATATAATTAATTAACTTACCTATCAAGTTAGGAACGAATAAATACACGTTTTCAGTCATTCTTGTACAAATTCTGAAACAAAACCCGCAGCATTCAACTTGAACAACGCAAGAGCTATGACTTGTATAGTTGTATTGAATTGTATCTAATCGCTGACATGCAATGAATAAATTAATTTTCTCATTTATAAAGGACTTTCAACGTTAAACTCTAAGCTCGAAAAGTGCAATGGGAACGCTCTCCATGCATCGTAAATCTGGACCGTATGCACAAGGATTTTGAGAATTTCTGACTAAATACGACAAACACTGCGTGTTCCCATTGTCCTTTTCGTGCTTAGAGTCTAAGGTTAAAAGTTTAAAGCAGCCTTAGAG
Source organism: Paramuricea clavata (assembly GCA_902702795.2). Lineage (NCBI taxonomy): Eukaryota > Metazoa > Cnidaria > Anthozoa > Malacalcyonacea > Plexauridae > Paramuricea > Paramuricea clavata. Next base: position 40,915 of record CACRXK020000654.1, on the reverse strand, counting down.
TTTCGAAGGACAACTGACCCTTTCAACTCGCCGGTCTCGCCCTACTTAAAACGTTTTGCTTGACTTCCTTTGTCAGTAGATTATTTAATCTTTACACATATATAGTCATACTTCTATGACTTGCAGCTAATTACGATGCTGCACAATTTGTGTGGACAGCTTGCTATTTTGTATCTCGCGAATGCCGTACGCTACCATTTTTATATTGCCCTATTAAAGGGTACTGCTTATATAAGCGATACTGACTGTTATCTATATTTTGTATATTTTCTCAGTACTGTATCGTTAGCCCTGCTGCCAACGTAATACTTTAACGCTGTGCGGGCATTTATCTTTAATCTTTCTTGTGTGTTCTATCAGTACCTGTCAAGTACTGTACATGTTGTTAGCCCTGCTTCGACCGTGTTGCCATAAAGCAGTGCGGCTGTTATATCTTTTGTGTATTTTATTTTCAATACTGTCTTGTTAGCCCTGCTAACGTATTGCTGTACAGCTATAGGAGTCGGAGTAAATAACAACCATTCGGAATACTGGTCCCCAGTACTTGTCCCATTACTTATCAGTTTTACACCAATGAATGTAACGAATTAAATGTTGGAGGAGGGATCCAAGTTTTCTAGATGAAGGTGGGGTGCGTCTTGAAAATAAAGGTCTTAAAATTGGGGGCGGCTCTAAAAATGTTCAATATTTGGTATTTATCACCCC
>CACRXK020000654.1:18338-40190 GCA_902702795.2 Paramuricea clavata | reverse complement strand
CCCCCCCCCCCCCCCCCCCATCCATTATTAATGACCGGTCCCTATATGCGATCGTACACGTATCTAGACGTGTACCAAAGCTCGTAGAACAGAACGCCGAAATTTACATGTATGCAGATGGTACTATAAATAATCAGTACTAATAAATAGGGATTATAGTGCATTATGATTTAGACTATAGCCCAAATTTACTATACTATACCGCATTCCAATTAGACTATACCTATAAAATTACACGCGCATAGTTAGTTATTAAAGTTGCAGTTATAATTTATAGTTATAAAAATTCAGTTAAAGTTGCAGTTAAGGTGGCTCTGATACAGTTTTTAAAAAAAATGGAAAATTCATGATTTAGATCCGTATTTTTGGACATTTATTACTTGTTGAAAAACAAAAAGTATCTTACTGATGTAAACCAACATCTAACGGAATTCGGAATTTTTTAACAAAAGTTACAGAACTGCCGTTGTGTATTTATTACGTATCTTCAAATTTACGAATGATCACTTTTACGTAATTTGAAAATTTTTGGCTCAACAGAATTTTTTAAAAATTGTCACAAATAGTTGAGTATATGAAGAGAAATCATTTTATGAAATAAAATTTATGGGTCACGATGTCGGTTACGGGTTAGTTACTTTGAAGCCAAAATATCAGCCATGTTGAAGCATCATTGTTGCCATAGCAACGGTAGTTGCGTAACTTTTGTGAAAAATTTCTTAGAAGTTGTTTTACATAAATAAGATACCTTACGTTGTGAACAAGTAATAGATAAATAGGATACCTTTTCTTGTTAAACAAGTAAGACTCCACAAATACGGATCTAAATCGCAAATTTTCCATTTTTAATTTAAAAAACATATCGATCGAGTCACTTTAAATATAGTTCATTTGTGATTTTTAATTTTATTTTTAATTTTATTTTTAATTCGAAATATTTTATGTCCAACTATCCCCCCCCCCAATTCCTACCTGATAACTTACAGAACTAAAAAAAATTATATAAGAAGGCATCCATGGCATTTAGTAGATAAACAAAATTTCGAAAATAGAACCCTCTCTCTCCCTTGTACGTAAAGAACAATGGAAATGACGTCATTTAAACAACCGGTATAAAATATATATGCAAAAACTGCGTCCGTACTAAATCGATCACCCCTAATATAGGATTCGGTTACTCTAAGTGTTTTTTAAAATAACATAAAAATTGTATGAACGTTCGTTTCAGAGAAATGATTGTTGTGCAATTGAAATATGCATACTTCTTTATTTATTCCTTTGTGTTTGTGGACTTGTCAGCTTTTAGATTTCCTTCTTTCAGCCATATCATAAGCGACAACGTCTTGTGAAGCTACCATCAGCTGCACGACGTTCACCAATTGTTTGAAGAAACATATCGGGAAACTGACGTAGACAAGCAACGACCACAAACCAACTGGAGCGTTGTTTAATGTGAACACTAAAAAAATGGAAATCGAGCGTACTAATAGAGCAAACCATGCAATTCATATATACCAGCCCATAAAGAATATACTAGTATGCCATTCCATATACCCCAGCCTAGACTCAGGGCCCGCTTTCGGCAATGGCTAACTGTTCAAAGCTGGATTAACGTTAACCTTGGTGTTTCTGGCACTTTCTGTATGTTCATTTGTTTTGAACTTTTCAAAATAAAATTTCTATTGATCTAGACATCATTCAATTCCACGGGAAAAAATATCGCCAAGTTTATAAGCCAATCGCATTATCATTAAATCAAGTGTCTTTCTGTATATTTATCGGACGATTATATAAACACGCTTTTTGCCACCCCCGTTGCCCTTTACCAGGAGGGGCAAGGAGGGCAAAGGTGCCCTTTCAATTTAAATTATTGCCTTGGCGAAATAGCGAATTGTCAGAAATGTTAGTGCAATTCGTTTACGAATTTGCTTCAGAAACTGCAAGAAATGCAGTCATCGAGCTTCAAGAATAGCACAATCGCGTGGTGGAGAACCGGCCTCACACCCCTATCATCCAATAAATAGAAAACATGATTAGGCGAACTTTAACTCCCGATGTTTTGCAAACACTTCGTAGTATATATCAATTCAAAAGTGCCCTTTCACGAAAATCCCCCCCCCCTTGCCTCCACATCGTTCCGGCGTCCCTGTTCATACCCCTCCACCCTCAGCTCCAGGATACAGAAATAAGCACTAGTCAATAAATAAGTCAGTTTATTGGAAAAATATATAGTTTCAAAATTGAAAGCAGGGCCAAGCAATATTGATCGTTTTATTTAAACATATGGTGCATTACAAAATTTGCATCCTCCATGCACTTGGTAACCTACCAGTAGGTCCGTGTGAAAAGTGAAGCAAATACAACATCACAAAGAACACTTCGTTTCCCCAGCACATCATGGTCAAAACAGACTAAAACATGAAACATTAGTAAGCTAGGGACGAGCCAACGAGAACTTGCTGTGGGCCCCTGCTGTCATGGGCCCCTAAAATGAAAACATTGGAAAAAATTTAAAAATATAGATTTTAATTTTGAAAATCAAGATTAAGACATTACAATTTATACTGTAAAAATTTAAATTTACGAAAATATTACGGCAAAATTTAACAAAATTGTGTCCGGAAAAATTTTTGTATGTCCGGAAAATATGCCCCCGCCAACAATTTTGGGAAAAAATATTAATATTGAGGCATCTGTCACAGGGCCTGGGCCCCATCACGCCCCCCCCCCATCAGACGTTGCTCATTCGCTGTCCTTTTTAAGACACCAGCACGTCCCTGTTAGTAAGTGCTGATTCACACAGTGCAGCAGTATTTATAGATATTAAAGGTGTAAAAAGAAAGATAATCCAGATTTGAAGTGCTCTTGTGGATTCAATATTGGGTGAACAGATTTAATCTTTTAACAGTAAGAAAGATTAAATAAGATTTTAGGTTTTGAATGACATTCACCTTTTTTGTTTCATTCGAAGCAAAAATGACCAAATACTAGCCGTTTGAAAATTGCTATTCGAAATCACGTTTTGCCTGATACGCTTCACTAAAGCTTGAAACTGAAGTGACTATATTTTAAAAGCCCTAACATGGAATGAAATTAACTTGTTGTTGATAATATCAACAATTAGTTAAATAATTTCGTCCCATGTTATGGGGCTTTCTAAATTAAAATTCATGAATTTTAGATCCAAATATATTTACAGTGTAACATTTCCAATAGTTTTCCACGCAAATTTTCCAACTGTGGAAAAATATGTGTCGCAGGAAATCCACCGCCCTCGCGCCTCAATTTCCTAAGAATATATCACCTAACGGAGGCAAATTTCCTAGGAACGATATGCCTGCACACCCTCCCGCCCCTCCATTGTATTTGACAATTTCCTTTCTAATGTTGCAGAAACGGTATCATTGGACAATATTGAGTCTGAATTTTCTTTCTGTGTAAAAATGTTATAAGCTCACTTAACGCACGCGACCTGACGCGACCTTTTACCTTTTCCTGATTCACCCTGTATATGATCACAAATTTACAATTTATGAAAACGTTGCACGCCTTGTGGTTGGTACCAAAATTTAACTTTCAACGAGATACTGGTTATGCCTTCGAAATAAAACAAAATATCTCTTACATTCGACTCGTAATACAATTTGAGAAAGAAATTGGTTGTAATCTTGTGGCTCTTGTCACCTTTTATCATCGAACTATAGAATGCAAAGACTAATTCAAAAAATGTGTTTGAAACTCAAAAGTTTTGGCAACTACTTTGATTGGACAATATATACCCTTACTAGTTTAACGAGAGGAGGAGGAGGGACCGGGGGGGGGGTATAATGTTTAGTGCAAACAACTTTTACCACAGCAGGCTGGATGATTCCTAGCTGAAGGTTGTGTATTATAATTAGTCGGCCTGGTCGCATGTAGAATGTGTTTACTCTAAGGCCCCAGGTTTCCTCCGGCTACTTCGGTTTTCTCATAGTCCTGTACTACGTGCAATCATTTTCAAAAGTTGTCGGGACACTTGCGGTTTTAGATCATCAGTGGCCATGCAAATCATATTACAAATATTTTTAATCTTCCTCCTCTTCCCTATTAATTCAATATGTTATTTAACCCAATCCAGACATTATAGCACACCAAAGTAAGATGCTAATTACTGCGACCAGGGGTGGTGGAAGGTTTTCAAAATTATAGCAGCTGGACCATCTGTCCCAATACATTTGAAAAATATTGTAGAATGTAGTAACATTGGACGAATATTGTGGATGGTGCATGGTTACATTGATCAAAGCACACTTTATTTAAAGTAAAGTTTATTGACTTTTTAACGTGTAATTTTCATTTGTATTTTGTAAACGAGATTCGAGCTATCTGCATGACGACTCAGTCTCGACTTCCCAATCCCCCCACCACCCCATTTTCCTTAAAATTTCAAATATTTATGAGGAAGTTGCGGAGTTCAGCCGACGTTTAATTCGCTCCAGCAGCTTGCAGGTAAATATACATTGGCTGTTATAAATACCTATACATGTGAAACCAATGACTGCTTACGTCCAGAGAGATAAGGAATTGAAATAGGATGAGATAGGAAGAATAGACATTACTTAACGACACCATTAGACACGTGGTTACACATCTGCAAGACACATTTAGAATTTATATCATTTCACTATTAATTCTCGTTGTTTGACTGAGATATTATCAGATATTACAGATTTATATTGAATATTTATAGAATGTTCTGGAAAATTCCGTGTCTATAACGATAACAATAACTGTTAGTTCAACACATGTAATAACTAATAAGAATAACTTTTGTTTTATTTGAGATGGAATAAAAAAACAGGGTCTGCGTGCGAAGCATTATTAATTTTGCATTTTCCCATTGATTCTTAACCTAACTGTTTAGGGCCGTTATGTTTTGAACTAACCCTATCCAATGAGCGTTACACCACTGAATATAGGTATATAGATTTGGTTATCTCATTTGAAAGAAATTTGAAAATGATATAATTGAGACGATCCTCTCTACTAACCTCCTCCGCAGGCTACTCTGTATTGTCTTATCAAACTTTGGAAATCAAACTTTGGCCGAGCTTCAACCTCTCTACCTTGCTGGAGTTGGTGTTAGAAATATTTAATTTTGACCAGAAACATGCAGCGTGGCGCTATCTTCTTTTTATAATTTGACCTATACTGATTAAATTTACGTTACAATTTCGATGTGGTTGACTCCATTACAACGAGAGAAGTTTCTTTATTATGCTGTGAACCAATTTAAATTGGAACAAGCCTAAGAAGATTGGATTTAAGCTAGCATGAGCTCCACCTTTGAATTTACTATATGAGTAAATTCTTAAACACGTCCGAATTTATCATTATGATAAATTCGCGGCAAATTTTGAATTTATCATAATAATAAATTCGCGGCACCTAACACTAACCCTCACCCTAACCACTAACCACTAACCCCTAACCTCTAATTTTTTTAACTTTTTAAATTTTTTTAACGTTTTTAAAAATCTAACTTTTTAAACTTTTCTTGCTTTTCAAAACTCTTTTAAAACTTTTTTAAAAGCTATTTTTTTAAAAAAGTTGAAAAACTCCCCACCCTGTCTCGCCCGGCCTCCCTTTTAGTGCCATTACATTTATAGCAAGAAACCTTGTGCAATGCTTGTGGTTTTATAATTAACTCTATTGATAAATTCAAAATGTGCCGCGAATTTATCATAATGATAAATTCGGACGTGTTTAAGAATTTACTCATATAGTAAATTCAAAGGTGGAGCTCATGTTGATTTAAGCTCATAATGCATAAAAGAATTTTTTTTTAATCTCAGCTGTGACGTCAATAATGCATATTGGAATACGAAAAAGTTGTAAAAGGTTTTCATAATTATATCGTTTTAAATGTTCTCCGCAAAAAAAGATTAAATGTTTCCAAAATCAGTAAAACTAGTATGGAAGTGGAATATTACCTGTCGATTAGCATATCTAATAAGGCGCCAAACTTTGATGCTAAATACGAGAAAACAAGGAACTTTTAACACTGCACAAAGAGCTTATAAAAGAATAAAATAATAGCTAGGCTATAGTACAAGAACGTTAACTACATGTAGCTAAAGATTTTTGTGTGCAATACTAAACTTACTGCACAAAAATTCGGTCTTTTGATATATATTATACTAATATGTACTAATATATAAGGCTATTTTAATAGCCTTATATATTAGTACATATTAGTATAATATATATCAAAAGACCGAATTTTTATGCAGTAAGTTTACTAGTAGTATAGGCAACTGTGAAACGAACGGTTTTGATCTTAATTTCTGATGAGCGACCCTTTCACGAATATGTCAGCCTTACTTTTGATATGAAAGGAACGTTATTATTAGTCCTGCATGCATGGACAAAACTCTCAATAATAAATGTACAAATTTCACTCATCACTGCACAAACTGGTTATCAATGCCTCTTAATGTACAGTGCTGAGCGATACTATAATCCCAATCTCTGCGAGAAATTCAAGCAGGTGTGCATGGTGATAACTTTTGTTCTGTCGGTATAGTCACGAGGCGTGTACTTATTTTTAGAATCATTGAGTATTTTAATAAAATACAAAACAAGTGAAACTCCAAAAATCGATAACATTTTTATTTATCATAAATAATAAATATTCTATTTAATAATTATTCAACGGTTAAATAAGTAAGTTGGAATATTAAATGGGCAAACCATAGTTGGAATATTAGATGGGCAAACCATAGTTGGAATATTAGATGGGCAAACCCCAACGGCTTCAGCCTTAGGTTTAGGGTTGGGGTTAGGGGGTGGGTGTTAGAGGTTAGGGTTAGGGTGGGGGTTAGGGTTACAACCCAATAACTTATTGCTGATAACGGTTGATAATTACAATACTATATTGTTGATAACGCAAGGAGCGGCTGGATATTTATTTTTTTTATTTATGATAAATAAAAATGTTATCGATTTTTGGAGTTTCACTTGTTTTGTGTACTTATTTAAGCGTTGAAGAATTATTAAATAGAATACTGCCAAAACAATAAACGTGATGTTTTCTACAAACCAAAACAATTGAAACAGTCAATGTTGACAATGTTTGACGGTGTCGGGGTATAGATTCCGATGAGGGATTTGTGGACTGCATGGTTCCCCCGATGTTGGATTCCTGTGTTTAGTTACTTAAAGGGTTATGCAGGTTTTAATCCATAATCAATAACATATAGAGCTTACTCTGGTTCAGCTTTCGAGAAAAATAACCATCGAATTCATCCAGAAATGTGCTGAACAGATAAAGTATCGCAAAAAGGCCCGGATTGTCAGCCATGTAGTAGAACGAAACAGAAGCAAGAAAAATTCGAGCATAATCTGGTGAAAAGAAAACAGAAAATATATATATATATATATATATAGATGACAAAATACAATATTCGTATCAGCCAGTTCGACATTTATATACAACAGAATAGCTGGCTACGATCCGAGAGAAACCAATACTAAAAATGTACTAAAGTAATAAAGTTTTAATTTTCGACTGAATGTCTCAGCCTTCCTATATATATATATATATATATATATATATATATATATATATATATATATATTATTTATATATATATATATATATATATATATATATATATATATATATATATATATATATATATATATATATATATATATATATATATATATATAAAATACACTACACTGATGAATGAGGCCCATAAGGCCGAAACGGTACCGTCTGTAGTTAATTAGCGCCTAAAAATCAGGAAATTTGCATTGGAACAATGCTGGGACATATATAATGAACACATTTGATGTAGGGCTTTTGGTTTACTAAGCTAATCGGTCCAATCTTCGGCTCCAAATAAGCAATACCCATCATACCTTGCGCGCTCAATTTTTAAAATTTAAGATTTTCATGAAAGAGAATCATTTTTGAATTGGCTATGTTCCCCGAATAATTTATTTGAATGAGTTTGTTTTGGCCGTCGTTGTTGCTTTGCCGTCCTGAATCTGAAGGTCTCTATTGACTGCCTGTAGGACCGAAACATAGCCTCGTTTCCTCTGCTCCAGGCTGCTTGACGTTTAGATATTATACTCTCTGGAGTAAGCCAGCGCTTATATAATTATTCTCTGCAGATTTTATGCGCTTCAGAATGACTTCGCAAAAATACCATCGACAACAGAAGAAAAATATTGGAACTGTTCGCTAAAAGAGTCCATATCGGCTACAATGGAGACCAATTAATGCTGGATAAAACTTCAGCAATCAATCTTCGACTGTAGGGACGCACATCTCGAACCATTTGGAAAGACCGCGAGTTCTTACAATGAGTGAGTGGCTTTAGCAAAACTGAATTGTGGACTGAGAAACCGAGTGGAGGAACAATATTTGGAAATGTTTGTAAATATTTTATCAAGAATGCTTGATCCTCTCGTAGTACGTTTTACAATTTGTTTTAGAGAAAAATAATATATTGCACAACTGGCGGTATTTAAATTGGTTAAAATCACCGGTTAGGATAATAGGGAACCTTGGTTTGGATGCTAGTACGCAGTCTAGAGACTCGGTCAGTCCTGTGCGATATTGCAAGGCTTCAGGAGATGATCAGAGAGTTCTGATCTGTGTGAAAAAGAGTGGATCATATGTTTGCAACGTAAGTAACACCACACTATGAACACACCCCAGCCCCACCCTCTAGACTCTACTGTTTTTACGATCACGTGACATAAACACATCATCACAGAATAGGTTAAAGTACAGTAATTTGAGAGAGTATGTGAGACTTTTATGTTAAGTATAATATAACAGCACTCTTCCTTTGGATTCTCGCTATGGGATTATCTTCAACTATATTTTTGCATTAGAAAGTATTAGACTATTACCTCGTCGTGCGCATATAAGACCTCGCGAAATTACACACGCGAAATTTAATCATAAAATTCTTGGATAGAAGGTTTGCGTAACGGACGTAGTCAGTGGTGCAACGGAATCAACGTCCCCATTGGCGTAACTGGAGGGTGTTTGGGTGTCCAAAGGCGGTGGCCCCCACGCCTGGAGGGGGGCGGCAAAAATGACCATAAAATTTTTGCTGGTACATTGGGTAAATTGGGCCGAGCCTCAGTTGGGTGGCCCACAAAAGTGGGAAATTGTGAAATTTGACCCCCCTTCTTGGCAGACATGGATATAGGGAAAAAATTTTGTGACTTTTTTTACTTGTCATCTTTTTTTACGGAATATATATGGTTCGAAATTTTTTTCTCTTTTCCCCCTCCCCCCCTCCCGCTCGCCAACTTTTTTGGCGAAAAAATAGGGCCCCACTTAATTAAAGATTTGACGGGAGGCCTCAGGGGGTTCCGTTACGCCACTGAACGTCCCCAGAAAATCTGTTTGACTTGTTTGGAAATTGCAGTTTAGATTTTTATAGAAAATAAAATGTTGTTCAGAAAGCTATCGCGAAATTTAATCCCTTTTCTGTTTCGCCTATCAAAATCACGAAAATAGGGTCTAAAAATGGCGAAATTAAGTACGCGCAAAAAAAGTACGAATAAGGTATTAAACCATAGTTGGAAGTTGGAACCATTGAATGAAGTTGGAACACTCAATCCATCAAACCCTTACTGTCCCCTGTAAAGGTCCCGACACAACGGACGCGATTCGACAACGCGACGCGATTTTTTAGTTTTTGAAAGTTAATAAAACAGCCAATGAGAGTAAATTTTGAGATATGTAAACCAAATAACTCAAAATGGTATAGCGCTTCTAAATAATTAGAAAATTTAAACTAGGATCAAAGTTATCGGTCAGTGAAAATCAAAAAGTCGCGTTGTCCAGAATCGCGCCCAATGTGTCTGGATCTTTACATTGCGTGACTGCCAACTCTCACCTCTTTTCGGCCTCGGTTTTAATTTAAGCCAGTTTTTCACTTCAACCGTACCGTACCGAAACGGTGAGCATGCGCAGATTGAAAAGAGGTTAATAAATCCACGCATTTCCAACACCGCGGAAAAACCAAATTATGAAAATATGGCTGGGAATTTGAATATCAATTTCTACAACAAAAACGTGCTTATTTATTGGTAAAAAATTAGCCATCAAACGAGAAAATATGGCAAATGAGTAGACTGGACATTAATTGAAAGCGTCCTGGAATGAAATATAATTCATGTAAAAAATTGTTGATTTTAACGGACACAACTTCGAAAATTTTTGCAAAATTATTCCGAAACAAAAATTCAAACTAAAAAGTTAAGAAAACTCTCGAAAAGTTAAGTTTCTTAAATTAACCCACTCAAATTGTAGAATAAATTCTAAAGTTTAATTATTGTGAACACGATAATTTTTTATATTTGGCGACACAGTTTTTTTTAAAGAAATGTATCTAAAACGAAAATTCGGAAATTGTCGTTGCTTAGTTGATAAACAAAATGTTTCAGACGATAAATTTGTCAACAATCACCTTTAGTTCATGTTCTTGTACAATACAATTTCTTGAACCTTCTGGCTGTATTTATTCCTAGTTTTTAGAATGACATGTTTATTTTTGCGCTCGAAATCTGGCTGTAAAGACGCACAATGAAGTCACTCCTTTTTACCGCCATTTTGAGCCTTCGGAAACGTTCGGAACAGCTTCTCATCAAGTTCGCAATACTATTACAGGTGAGGTTGACGCATGCGCAGACGTTTTTCCGCGGTGTTATTCGCGTATCAAAATGAAAAGGTAATCGTTCCATGTTTCGCGCACCAATATAGAAAACGTTATGTAATGGATATTATAGTGTACTGAAAAGTTCACTAGATACCTCCATACACATATAACACACCCTAACCCCAACCTTAAACCTAACCCCTAACCCTAACCTAACCCTAATACCCAACTCCTAACCCTAACCTATATTGGTGCGCGAAACATGGAATGATAACCAAGTTTTTGGCGTACTACGGAAGTATTAACAAATCAACATTCACTAAATTTTGAAATTTAAAAATGTTGTTATTTGATACGTTTCGGTACGGTACGCTTGAAGTGGAAACTGAGTTAGTCGTATTAACTATCGTGAACATTCGAAGTGACCGATCTTTTAAATTCGATATATACTAGTACTACACGCCGGAGGTAGGTAGGTAGGTAGCTGAGATTACTTTACAATCTTGAAAGCGCACAGGATCGTCTATTTTGCCATTAGTTTCAGTCCTCAAACGTAATTTTTTTTTAAATATTGGGTTGATTTATAAGAGCAAGTGTTGTTGATCCCTGACATGTGTCGATAATCTTTAGACTTTACAGTCCCCAGTGACGATTGACTTTAATACTGAGCACACAAAAGACGAGGTAGATTCAGACTAATTTGCATCTTCAAATATGAATTGGTCAGGACAGTTACCACGAAAATAGACCACGCTTTACGGCCACAACTCACAAGTAATTTAGTTGTGCTCTCTTCGGCTGTTAGCAATATGTCAATCGCATCATCTATTCACCGAAAGTAGAATATATTGAAGTAGAATAATTAATTTAACTTACCTATCAAGTTGGGAACGAATAAGTACACGTTTTCAGTCATTCTTGCACAAATTCTGAAACAAAACCCGCAGCATTCAACTTAAACAACGCAAGAGCTAATAATGATACGCAAGAGCTAATAATGATATAGACTTGGGAATGTTGAATTGTATCTATTAAATCGGTTTCATGCATGCAATGAATAAATTAATTTTCTCATTTATAAACAACAAAACCACTATTCCAATATACTGTTCTTAACTATTGTTCAATTGACCTGATCTCATTTCATTTCATTTCAAAACCTTATAAAGTTAAACACACTTTAAGTTTTAAAATGAAATCTTATCAATCTACATCAAAACGAAAGATATATTTTTTTAAATTTAATAAATGTAAATCTTCGCTTGCATTGTATAGACCACGTGCCGTTTACCTCGAAAATAATGCCGCTCATGCATGACATCTGAACTGACAACTTGAAACAAGACGCTACTCTGTTAAGGTGGCTCGATATAGTTATCACAAGAACCCTGCTCAAGAATCGCGAACTCAAAACCGGGTGATCATTTTTACGCGCAGGTCGCGGAAACCGATTTACAAAATGAAAGAACTTCCAAAAAGACGTGACGTGAGCAGTTGCTCGCGCCATATCACGCCATTGCGCGTGTTCTATAGCGTTTTATCACAGAGTAGATAAGACATACAGAGACGTAACTAACCTTTATAAACACTGCGGAAGATTACGTTATCATGTATACCCACTTTTTTTCAGGCGACCGGGCAAAAAATGATCAACTGCGCGTGCTCAGCAAGTTTAAAGTGAGTCGTCATCAGGTCGTCATCCAATCAGATGCATGCATCTAGTAACTTGCCGAGCATGCGCACAAAAAAAGTGGGTACACTAGTTACATCTCTGTATGTCTCTACTCTGTGGTTTTATGTCACTATTGTTGACGTCATTAGAATTTTCCATTTTAGAAAAACAATGCGCTATATCTCTTTATTTTGTCTGGTGACCTATGTTCAAATTTTGCATGCTGTATTGCACCGCTAAAAACTTTCATTATACTAGAAGTTACTAACGCAAGGAAATGCTGCCTCACGGTCAAAACTTTGAGTTAGGTTGTTCAAAATCTGTTTATAATCCGTGGATAATACAAAGCTAAATAACACTATAATGGAAACATAACACTACAATTATAGTTTTTAAAACAATAAAAATCGTATGTTATTGTATTGTAAGAATCGCGTGCATATATGTTACAACAATATTCTAATTATCTAAAATTAAGAAAACAGTTCTCTGTAATGAAACAGGTCATTTTCTGAGCACTCCAAACGATAGTATGTCATAAAAATGAACAAATTATGGGTCATTCCACGGCTTATTTCTCCGACAATATATCTATAATGTGACCCGCAGGGCTACCTCCACACATTTAGCTATTATGCGATTGTCACTAAGGTTAATGTCACTAATATTCTTAGACACAAAGTCAAGCGTGGTCACCTCTAGAGTAATAACCTGGAATGACTAACAGTTAATAACACTATTAATAATGGATAAATATAATGGATAAATATAATGCACAAAACCCAAGGACTGTTTATACTATTAACAATGGAAATATAACATTATTATGTATACCATAACATTACTATTATACGTCTATACCATAACACTAGTAATAATGGAAGCGCATAACACTATTATATATCCTGTCTGTCTGTATGTTTTTTTTACAAAAAACTGTTAAAAGCTACATATCTTGTAAGCAGGTGAACTTATTAATGATCTTATGACACTATACAAGGCTATACAACACTATCCAATGTTATAAAAGACTATACAACACTACTGTATATAAGGCTATACAAGACTATATGACACTATACAGCGTTATACAAGACTATACGACACTATACAAGAGTATACAACTAACTATACAAGGCTATACGACACTATACAACACTATATAACGTTATACAAGACTATATAACAACATATAAAGGCTATACGACACAATAACAAGACTATCAAAATTACGACACTATACAAGATTGTACATGACAGACTATACAACACTACACAACGTTATGCAACACTATACAACACTATATAAGGATATACGATACTACACAATGTTAATTATACAAGACTATACGACATTGTGTAAAGACTATACAACACTATACGACACTACACAATAATACACAAGGCTATACAACACTATACAACGTTATACAAAACTATACAACATTATATATAAGGCTATGCGGCACTATACAACGTTATACAAGACTATATAACAATATATAAAGCTATACAACACTATACAATGTTATACAAGACTATACAACACTATATAAGGCTATATGACACTAAACGACACTATGCAACATTATACAACAGTATACAAGACTAGATACGGCACCATACGACACCATACAACGTGATACAAGACGATACACCAATACATAAGGATATACGACACTTTACGACACTATACAACGTTATACAAGACTATATGACACTATGCAAGACTATACAACGCTATACTACACTATAGACGACTATTTAACAAGACTATAGAGACTAAACAACACCATACAACGTTATACAAGACTATACGACACTATATGTCATTTCGATGTTTTCGTTCCTGGTTGAGTTAATAGTTATATACCCTATACAGATTACAGTTGATTCATTCGCTTCAATGGGTAAAATAATTCGACAAAAATACGTTGTTACTTGTAATCAAACTTTCATCTTACCTTCAATACTTTCGATAAACAGCCAGACGTAAAATAATATTTCGATAAACAGCCAGACATAAAATTTGCAGCAAGCTGGAATCAAAATTAATTTACAACAGCACGAGGTGATGTTATTTACAAATAGTAATAGTCCATGGTGGTGTTCGTGAGTCTCAACCCGGGTATTCGGAAAGTCAAATCGCGATCTGGAGTATGTTATTTTTTAAAATTTCTGTGACGTCAAAATACGTCATAAATCTGATCATCCGTACATTCGTACCACAGGGGGCAGAAAAGTACGATTGTGTTTATTTAAAATACCTTGTCATCAACCAATATATCGCATAGTTTCATCCAGGTTTCATCACGATGAAAAATTGAAAATTATGTTGATTTTCGATAATATCATGCCTACTACTTCATGTAATTCAAACATTGTATTACAAGGACTGACCATAGTAGCGTGGGCTCATACTAGAACGATTGACTGGCATCCTTTCGTAAGATGTTCGGAAATTGTCGTTGCAATGCAATATGTTTGAATTACATCAAGTAGAAGGCATGATATTATCGAAAAAATAAAAATCAGCTAATTTTGATCCTTTTATGACTATGTCTGCGGATTGTTGTAATATAAATATGGGATATTGGTTGATGACAAGGTATTTATAAAACACAATCGTACTTTTCTGCCCCCTGTGTTCGTACATGCAAATAAAATCGAGTTGTCGCTCGGCTATACATAACTCGGCCAACCGGAAACGGACTGGTGCGAGAAAAACACATCGTCAAGAATAGGTGGCTGCAACAGGGTCGGCGTTAGATCATATAGCGTTAACGTACAGTGACGTCAAAATTCTTAAGACCGGAAGTTGCTAGGATTTAGAATTTTTTTCCAAAATGACGTCAGAGGTTTCATATTATTGCGCGAAGTTAATTGCGCAAAAATTTAAAAACAACAATGGAGGACGCTTCAAGTGAATGCGAAGGACAGTTTTTGTTTCTTTCGAGGGATGAATTGTTTAATGCTTTTGAAGATTTTAAGAAAGATACTTGCACTGGATGGCGTTGCGTCTTTAAAGACTCAAAATTTGGTAAGTTTGGTAAACTGTTCAATAATTCATAACATGCAAATGAGAATAGACCATATTAATATACGGTACTACGGTAGCGACCAAATTTATACGAATAGTGTGTGGATCTATTAACAAACACATCATTTGACAGCAGTAGATCGACGGAATTCCCTCATAATTTACATTTAGACACTGCAATGTAGGTCAATCATACTTTCACACACATGTTTGAATACAGGCTTAACAGTCAATTTGATATAATCACCAAAGTTATAGTCTGTTAACTTTGTACTGTTTTGTACTATAACATGATAATATGACCTTTTTATATGGATGGATTTTAATATAGAGATGGATGTGAAGAAACTTATCGAAGAGGCAAAGAATGCATCCAGAATAAAGTGGTCAGTATCTGCCATGAACGATGGGATATGCAGTAAATTTGATGGGATTCCTATTCTGTCAGCTGGGACAATGCAATTTCACTGCCACCAAGGTGTTGATATAGACTTACCACAAAAAATAAAAGAAAACAAATTAAGGATGACAAGGTATATTATATGAAATACATTCTATTTATTTTTATACATACAAACTTAAATAATATTTTGATTACCGTAAACTCCCTATATTAAGCCCCCTGGGGCTTATTCTATTCAGGTCCTTTTGAGGGGGCTTATTAGAGAGGGGGGGGGGCTTATTTAGTTACCCACAAAATCTTAGATAATTTTCTGCAAAAACCAAACAAAGTCCACGTTTAACAATTATATTATAACGTGTTTATAGTACGTATTATAACCTACCTAACGGAAATACCTAACGGATTAACTGAATTAAAATTTGTGACATACCTCTCTCCAATTATCGTAAACAGCAAGTGATATCATTACAAGACCGTCTTCAGATCGAGTAAAGTATATAACTGAAGTGTATCTTCAGTTATATCTCTAAATGTAGCGAAATCTAGAGTTTAAAGATTGCGTTTAAACTAAATAATACGACATAAACCTGAGGATATAATCTTCTTATCGCGCCTGCTGCTTGAAGTCCTTGAATTTAAATCCCACAAAGAGGGTCTTCCTGCGACTCGTGTAAGTTTACACTTCTGGCACAGTACTTCCGGTCTTAAGAATTTTGACGTCACTGTACGTACGTTAACGCTATATGATCTAACGCCGACCCTGCAACGGCTGGGCATTTTGTACGGAGCATGCGCGAAAAAATCAATATGGCGACATATTTATAGGAGTGCTTCGTGGATTTATCTGGTTTTAAAGCTGATAAAACAACATTTCAATGAATAAAAACTTTGTAATATTTAGTGGAAAACATTAAGCTATGCAGTCCAAAGGTTTTAAATTAAAAATAAGTACTTTTGCTTTATTTTATTGCTTTTTATGCTTTCAAAATAGGCAAGCTCATTTTTTTTTAAAGAATCTAAACTAATATTTTACCCATCATTTGTTTAATCTGAACAGAAATTGATAGAACACTTGGCTACATAAGTTATAAAGGGAATTGGTAGCTGATCTGAAAGATTTCAGTATTCCTGGTACACATTTTGGCAAAGAATGACTGTAATTTCAAAAATTAAATATGCATATCAAAAACAATAGTTTTTATTAGAACAACACATAATAAGTTGTTATTTTCTATTTTTACAAAAACAAGCTTGGAAACAGAATCTAGTCATCCAGTTTGATGTCATATTCCATTTATTTGGATATTTGAATAAAGGAATGTGAAATAATAATTGAAACTTGTCCAAAATTTGATACCAACACTCAAGTGAACAGATACTATCACCTAAAAATAAAAGAAAACAGAACTTAAATTTGTCATATAATGCTATGAAAAAGTCTTAGATACTACAGACATATAGTGAGCACAATGCTTTAACAAACTCACTAAAATAAGTTAAGTCATGCTATGATAAGAGGATGGCAATATATAACAACATCAAATGTTACCATCTTCAGTGTCCAAAAAAAGTGCCGCGCGCATTTTTCCCAGCATACCCACTAACTTTTCCATGAAGGTTGACTAATAAGGATAGTTTTAAGCCATATTTTGGAGAGAGGCAATGGTAAAAATTTTAAGATATTTTTATTTATATGCCATATCACCACAGAATTTCACAAAGCAAGCATGCCTATATTCAGGATTGCCGTTAGACTCTTAAAACTGAACAAATCAATGCGGCATTTCCTATCTCATAACAACCAATACTTGAACATTTTCAAAAGCATTTTTGCAGCAATTTTTACTTCATAACAAACCAATACAGGAGCAATTTCATAAGCATGTGACAACATGACATTTTCACTTCACAAGTGGATTTGTCAATTACAACATCTAGCACATTTTTCCCATGAATAGCTCAGGTTTTAATAAAACAACGTATGATTTAACTTTCATAAAATATATTTTCTAACTGAAGGCAACGGCCAGTTTCTACGAAATTGCAAGAGGAATATGTGTCATTTTCATCAAAATATGTATTTTAAGACACTTATTATTCCAGATGAGGAAGGACAAACAAATTATTGAACATACCTGTGGAAACAACAACAACTCAGCTTCAATCAAGAGTAAAATATGAACACTTACTTGTTTCCATACTGCTGTACCCTGCTTCTGAAACTCTGACAATGAGTGAAACATTTCCACTTGTCGCCCATTTGTAAATAAAAATTCTTCGCACGTTTTCATGCGATTAAGTCGTTATATCGTTGCGTACAAGCACTACAACTTAATCTTTCAAGAAACACTTTATTTTTCATGAACAAACCAGTAAAAGAGGACAAAAAATCCTCTCACAATGCATATTTTCAGCGTTCGAAGAATCAAAATGTTTGTTAAAGAAATGCGCCCGCAATATTTGGACAGCGACAACAGAATGCCCAGCTGTTGGAATAAGGCATTTTTGCGCGTCATTCTCAGTCCCCTTACGTGCGCGGTCAAGAAAACTTTTATATTTTTCTTTACTTTCCGAGTAAAAATCTGGTGAAAAACAGACGAAATTTGAATGAAAAGTTGAATTCTGGTGTTTTGTTTGGGTTCAGTTCTTTATTTTCATTATTATTTATTTAAAAGATGCGATATTTGAGTGGAAAGAAAGCAAAATAGCCGCGGGATTGTTGTTTTTGTAAATGACAAGGAGTGACAAAACAAAACACAAACTCACTCAATCTTTCAAAATATCTCTATTGTCCTTGTTGACAAAGGGTTTCACACACATAAGTAACTCATTAAAATGAACAGTTTAAGTTTATAAAGCAATCATCAAAGTGATTTTATTAAATAAAAAATAAAAAAACAAAATTTTCTTACATGTATGGAATTAAATTGGCTAAAAACTGCCTCGAAAACTGCAGTTAAAAAGCAGTTTTAGGTCGGGAAAACGTACTAAAATAAGCTAAATAATGGTGTGAAAACTGAAAAGCACCATAGAAACAAGATAACGAAACAACCAAAGCAAAAATAAATTCCCAATTTATAAAAATACAGATTTTATTACAAAAAACAAAAAAAAGTTTGAAATTAGTTGTTGAATTCGCAACGAAAAATACAGATTTACTCACATATACAGTGGGAAAATGCAGTAGACAGATCGATTAGATGAACGAAATCAGGTTTACATGAAATAAATGAAGTTTATTTCCTTTTTTTCTCTTTTAAAATGATGAAAAACACAACCCGAGAGTCGCGGACCCATCACTTCCCGCCATGAAAATATAAAAAATGTTTGGCCGCGCACGTAAGGGGACTGAGAATGACGCGCAAGAATGGCTTCAAAATCCGCCATCTTGGCTTCACTTTTTGATTACGTCAATGACTGAAGTCAGCCTTCCATGTATATAGTTCATTGGTGGAGACATGATTCGTGATCAAGTACGCATTCTATATCTATTATTTCTATGGTGTACCCGCGCGAATTTAGTAAGCGGAATAAACAAAAGCAATAAAAGCACATGCGCTATTTATCTCATTTTGGATAAAAAAAATTCGATTTCCCCAGAGTCATGCCACTACCTAACCCGCGAACAGGCATACTCTGGGAACGAGATTGATTTATCGGTGGAAAAGCGGAATAGAGTGTGTAATTTCTATTTAAATTTATTTCTTGTGTGGCAACGCCACTCTACCAATATACAATCTCACTCTTTTGCCCTGGGGGTAGGGGGGAATTTTGTCATTAAAGTGATTTTACTTTCCCCTGTACTCAGGGGCTTTGTTAATGTTTTGTTCCGTCCTCTTAACAAAGCCCCTGGGTGTCCCGGGGGTCGAACCCCGGGGAAGCCGATGATAAGTGCATTACATACCTATCAGCTAGGCTGGCTCACCTCGCTACACTACACATACTTTTTGGAGTCAATGCTTAGATACCTAGTTTTTCTTTTTGAAGTTATACTTAGCTCTAAATGATTTTTGGAGCTATAGCCAGTAGTAACTCCAGGCTTAGATGCCTAGCTCCTATTAAATTATTTTTTGAGTTATATACATACTTAGCTCCAAATGATTTTTGGAGTTAGCCAGACAGTAACTCCAGCCTTAGGTACCTAGCTCTTACATTTTTGGAGTTATATCTAATTTCAAATGATTTTTGGAGTTAGCCAGTAACTCCAGGCTTAAATACCTAGCTTTTAAATTATTTTTTGAGTTATACCTAGATCTAAATGATTTTTGGAGTTCGCAGTAACTCCACAATTCATATTTCAACTCGGTTAGTTTTGAATTAGATAGATAGATATATAGATAGATAGATAGATAGATAGATAGATAGATATACTGTAGATAGATAGATAGATTGATAGAAACTTTTATTTAAATAGGGTAATCCAATCAGTTACGATATTAACTGTTATCATTAGGAGCCCTATTGGCACACTTCTATTGTCTGGGTACTAAGCCTAGCGAAAAGGACATGTTGAACAGCTTGGTCAATGAAGGGGCAAAATGTCATATGGTCCGCACGCCTTTGTTGGGTCTAAGTGGTGAAGTTCTTTAGCAACTTGAAACTCTGTCAGTTCAATGTCAGACAGCTAGTTGAGAGGATGAAAATGTGGGTATATTAGATGGCGTGGGAGGGGGTTTTGTGTCCCGAGGGTTGAAGATGGAGTGGAAAAACTTGCTGAACATGCAATGCCTGTCTGTTGTAAAGGAAACGTCAGTTTGAAGGAAGTGAGCATTTTGTCTCGTTTGCATTGACAATTTTACAGCAGACCATGCCGAAGCGTTTGGGGTTCTCAAAGAAGGACTGTAAGTTTGTTGTTGTAATCTTTTCTTTTCCTTGATAAAGGCTCAACATCGACAGAAGACTTAGCCTGAAACAGCCGCATATTTCTGTCACCACCCCGAAATATGCGTCTGAATTCATTCGTCGAAAACCTTGTCCAGTGACGTCACATTCTTGCGTCCCATCGCTGCATTAATTTTGTATATTAATTAAATGTATATTAGTATGTTAATTTGATATATCATGGAGGAAATCAATCACTTGAAATATGACCTCTCAATCTAATTTACATAAAAGAAATGATATCAAATGTCTTGTGTGCCGTTCAACTCTTGCCAATTCAGCTAATCGTTACAGTGTAGGTGGCAAGGGAAAGGTTGATCATTGTTTAGTTCTAAATTCGGTGAATATACCTTTCGAAGTAGGACAAGATTATCTATGTAAAACCTGCCACAGGAAGATCGAGAAACATTTGAAGTTACTGCAACAACTAGACACAAGCAATAATGAACTGCGTGAACTCTTTAACGGCACATTATCTACAGCGTCAGCCTCGAATATAAACTCTAAAAAAAGAAGCCGATTTGATCATGACTCGGATAAAGCGATCACCAACAAAGACAACAATACTTCTTGCAATGTATTAAACCGTCCGAAGAAAATCTGCTTGGAATATATGAATGAACCATGTCAGTCAGAACAAATCGATTCCGTAGACGAATTTATTCCCTTTTCGTTTGTCGACAACACCCAGGACAACACACCAATTAACAGCACTCCGAAAAAAACTAATAGTTCTTCAACACAACCAAAGACAGCGGAAGTGAAGGTAAGATTTTATATATTAAATTTGAACACAATATTTGGCAAGAAGTATATTGAAATAGCCGCATATTTCTTAGCCTGAAACAGCCGCATATGCGACTGTTTCAGGCTACATATTTCTGTATCTGTATAAACGCTATAAACCATGTTTGCATGATCTGGTTTGATACAAATACAATGTACATAGTGAAAATATCCCTCTAAATGCCCAATGATAAACAAGTATATATTGTACATATACACTGGCTAATCAGTGGCGGAAATTCACTTTTTCCGGTGGGGGGGGGCAAAGCCTCCTAAATTTCCGACAAAACTTTCAAATTTCCGACATACCCCCCTATTTGCACTCGAAATGACTGTTTTTAGCCCTCTTTTAGGTCAAAATTTCCGAAAATTCATCAATTTTCCGTGAAGGTGGGGG
>CACRXK020000654.1:0-18318 GCA_902702795.2 Paramuricea clavata | reverse complement strand
GGAGGGGGGGGGGGGGGGGGTGCCCCCTCGCCCCCTCAAGATTTCCGCCACTGAGTCTGGCTTTCTTTAAAGTGAAATGCTTTTAATTAATTAAAATACATTTATTACTAACCAGTTTTAATATGTACACCAGACATCTGTCTATTATAGTCCTGTGTGAGGCCTGCCTGAGACATGCATGCCAAACCCATATTAAACCTTTACCCCTCAAAAATCCAACCCATGTGAAAAGTATTAATGTCAAATATAAACATTGAAAATCTTTGTGTGATGAAACTGACATTTGTCACAATCTCACTCATTGTCCAGAGTTGATTGTAATGTCAAATGCATTGTAATATTCCATTGGCAAGTATTAGATGTACCTGTGGATGATACCAATTAAACAGGGTATTGCTGCATATCATATAACATTAGGGCAGTTGGATGAAATACTTCCTAGGACCATACACACAGGAGATTGTTTTTATTATGATTCCATGTTTATCCTCCTTGTTTACAAAATGGTGATGAGCAATGTTACTGTACCTAGGTCCTAGGCTGTATTTTTCATTTTTATTTTCAACAGTAGCTCTACTATTAAGTGCCTGTACTACGATGAGCACCATCTATATCTCTAACTGCATTTTTATTACCTTCAATTAAAAAGATAATCAAATCCCCTCATATTTTCTCTAAGAATGAACCTGCCTGAGAAGTTTTTGCTAATTGGTCCATAAATAAGCAAGGCGATCAGGAATATGACATAACTGCTGCATACTAATTTAAGTCTAAATGCGCTTTTGATTTGAATTATAGGTCAGTGTAAAATGGCCCAGTGAACCATATCCTCGTGTGAGAATTCTTAAAGACAACTTTGCGTCGATTGGAAAGATGCTCATCAGAGGGACATATGCACAGATTGCTAATGCCATTTTTAAAACAAAGCAACTAAGAGTTGAACTTATTAAGCTAATGCTGAAGCAGCTGTCAAGAGAATGTTCCAATTTGACTTCAAAGAAGTTTTCCAGCATTCTACGAAAGACAAGTACTAATGACATACTAAATTTTCGGTTAGAAAAAGTTTGTCAAGAACTGAAAGAGAGAGCTCCATTGTACTATTCTATGTTAGTGACCTGTGCATCGCCAAGTAGAAGGAAATTGACTGAATCAGATTCCGCAAAAGATTTTATTCCCTCTGTTGCTGTAGCAGGATCAATTCTACTGAGGGGGAGATGTAAATTTCTTAATGCAACACAAGTCATGATTGATATGATATTGAAATTTAGTGGAATGCAGGTACAGTATTTTATCATGCTATTAGAATATTATTGACTAAATATTCCTGAATTCCTATAATTCAATTTACACAAAATAGAATGAGTCATTAAAATTCAGACAGTCAGTGGCGTGCTGGGTACTATTTTTCTGGAGGGGCCAGTGAGCTGTCAACCAATATGCGCCCCTATAATGTTACGCTTGATAAACCAGGGCTGAAGGCATGAACCGATCGCCGCAGGTGCGAGATTTGTCTAGGAAGGTCCGGGGCATGCACCCCAGGAAAATTTTTGAATTTAGAGTCTCTGAAATGCCATTTCCTGGACTTTGGGGGAAGATTTGACAGAAATCTGATGGTCAGGAAACGGATTATAACGTGTCGAAATTTGCATTTTGGTTAGTAGAATTTAGTACTGTAGTAGAATTTAGTACTGTAGTAGTACTTAAATTATGCAATGCTAACTACTTCCAGCGATTAATCTAATCCCAATTCTATTCTCTACTGATCTAGTGTTCTGAACACATTTACAACTTACAGCATATGTATTTTAAGGTTTCCTTGCCTGGCTGCCAAAAGGGTGTGTTTCAGCATTATTTCATTACTTACATTACTCATGATGTTTCTTGCGCAAACAAATAAATTTCAAAATTCGGTGCCCCGTTTTCATTTTTGCGCCCCCCCCAAAGAATTGCCAGCTGGGGGGGGGGGCATGGCCATCTCCTGCCAGCACACCACTGCAGACGGTGTGGTCCAAAATATTGCCCATAATTTCAGAAACAATTTGGAAATCAATTCGTTTCTGATGTCATCAGAATTATATTTGATATTAATTTGCTACACTTTCACATTGGCATCATTGTCAATTTGGCAAGCTGTTATCTCTATCAGTAGCTTCCGTAACTGAAAATATCTAATGATACACTAAGTCTTGTGTGAGATAAAAACTGTGGCCTAACATATTGCATGTGAATAAATTAATATCGTGCAATAGACATTGCCATCTGATACTATATGAAAGAGAGACTATTAAATGGAAGTTTGGCCTTTATGACATTATTTATGGTATCATCTTATATATTGATGTTTTAATTAGGCTATGTTTACAAGACTTGGTGCGATGAATATAACTGTCTCAAACACAACATTGCTAAGGCGTTTGGATGAGTATGGATGTAAATTTGATGAAGATGTCCAAACCTACAAGTCTAAAGCTTCTCAAACATTGGTGGAAAGAATCACAATTGCTAAAGAAAATGATGGTAATCATCAGTTATCTGAAGACAATGGATCAAGAGATACATATGCACATATCCGTCAAGAGAATCAGCTAACCAATCAACCATCAAAAGAACCATGTACTTTGGCAATACTCCCACTGGCGTGTCCAACCAGCTCAAAACCTTTGCCAATAAGATCAACTGTAAACTCTGGGTTTCAATTTGTCATGGATAATTTAGATCTAAGACAAAATGTGCGTGATATGACCATTGATAATCAAAACAAAGACCACCACTGGACAAACCTTAATTGTGTTGAGAACAGAGTATCTGGAGCTCATTTGACTGATGAAGAAAGTATATGTGATATGTCTTTACTACCCAATGGAACAGTGCTACCACAGTTCAAAGATCACGTTAACAATCGGGAAGACTACATAATACTCATAGAACGCATACTTGTCGATCACATTCCATCGTTAAACTTTTTAAAGGATATTGTTATAAAACACATACCACATATGTATAAAGATGAAATGGCTCAATCTACTAAAAAGGTAAGCCTCTTTGAAAACAAACATTGACAAATCTACCATGCTCAAAGAGCTAGTCAAATCTGTTCAGCACATGTGCTCTGTGAGAGCCCTCACATGTAAACATAGTCGATGATGCACTATATGTCGTGATGATGTAACAGAAACAAGAGATCATATCCATTCTGAAATAGTCTTTTAGTCCTAGTCTCATTCATCATGCAAATATATTAGTGAAAATATGCCAGTATAAGTGGATCAAATACTTTATTCACATCTTGCATCACACATGCACAGCCACTGAACAGACCTGACCGGCTCTTTAAGGTACCACCATACTGGTATCAATCTGTTTGCAATGCAAGGTTAAAGAGGTGGTCATTGGTCTGTTCTCTGAATGTGAGATGTAAACAAAGTTTTTAATATACTTATTCTGACAGATTTTCACTGGTATATTTGCATGATGTAGCAGGATAGGAGTGAAAATTTGTTTAGGGATGAATATATTATCTTGTTTCTGTTAGATCACCACAATATAATGTATAATCGACTTTGTAGACTTTGAGGGCCCTCATAGAGCACATGCACTTAATGAACTTGACCACCCCTCTAAAATTAGGTGATGTTAAAACAGCTAATAGAAGAGGATATTTAATTTAGATCTCAACAATACAGATGTGTGAATAATAAATTATATGATGCAGTCTTGTCCTTTACATGGTGCGATTTGTTGGGCTGATTTTAGGTTTTTACTCAATGTTAATGACTAATATTTTCAGTTGATGATGCTGTCAGATGACGTTTACCACATATTTTTGAAATATTATTAACATGCATCTGAAATTGGCCCAACAAGTCATAGTGTATAATAGTTTTGTTTGTGGAAACACCACGTAAATTTATTACTGCAAAGCTTTCGATCCGTAAGCCTGTAAGTCAGTGTGTAAACGTGCCTTTAGTCAATATTACATAACAAAGGGATTTTTTATACAGTATGGCAGCAGTGGCATAGCCAGTACCTTATTTTTGTGGGGGCGAAGCAAACGCCGAAGGTGAGAGACCGGCTAGCCTATGGAGTCCGGGGGCTCCCCCGAAAAAAATTTTGAAACTTACAGTAGAGTCCCTGAAACGAGATTTCAAGCATATCTGGGGTGAAATTTTGCATAAAAATACAACAAAACAAAACAAAAAAAAAGTATTGTTGTCATTGATAATTCCGGATAATATAAAGTACATTAGAAAACCATCACATCATTACATCACCTTGGAAAACTGGTGGAACTATGCCCCCCCCCCCCTAATTTCTTAACAGATTTAGACCTTTTGAGAAAATTCTGACTGTTAGTACTATTTAACTATGTAGATATGTGGTTTCTTACATGTAATACAATTTGTTAGGTAACATGAATATGACAATAGTAACCAATGAGCTGAAATATCGGCCTTATTTTATTATTTTACTCTGCTTAACACCAGACGATTTTTCCCATCCTTTTATGTTTTAGACTAACCTCGGAATACTTTTTGAGGATGAAAATACTACTGAGGGTATGTTGAGTGTTCTCGAATACATTCATTCCTTCTTACCTAATGCATTGGATGGTGAGGTAAAGATATTTGAATCTGCTAATGTCATTGGGGATCAACTTACAGTCGACAGGGCTTTAAATGCAATCATGTCGCAGCAAAACGGCTACACTGAAGAAGAGAGACTGACAAATATCAATGTTGGAGTTGCAGACTGGCATGCGGATATGAATTTCCTGAAAGTGAGTAGTATCATTGTGAGTATAGTAAGAGGCCAACAACAGTTCTAATAATTTAATATTTTTAGTACACGTTTGATTGTACATCAAATCAAATCTATTTACCTAGTATGTGTAACATCTTCAGTGATGCTTAACTGCTATCAACAGAATTTACTCTAATTGTATTTCAGGTGATCCTATATGGTATTAGTTGCTGGTGTGATTATTTGATAATAAAAGTTTATGCCCGGACTTATCGTTCTAAATTATTATCTTATAAATAGTATGTTTTAAGGTCTTTAAAAAAACTATATTTGCCAATGCTCCATAACATTTTACAATACACCAGAAGTCACATTAAGATTTTCATTGTTGGCTTTGTACTTTGTAGCCTGTGTAAACAACGCTGTAGTTTAATATTTAAAATTGAACTAATAATAGTTGCGATAATAATGCTGTTAGATACGTACATAAACTCAGTCTTAAGCCTGTTATCCACTAGGCGGAATTTTGCGCGCGGAGCGGAATTTTTCTTTGTCTTTTCTAATTAGTTCTACCCGAGAAATCACAAGACAAAGAGAAATTCCGCTCCGCGCGCAAAATTCCGCCTAGTGGAAAACCGACTTAAAGCCTGCTTTCCACTAGGCGGAATTTTGCGCGCGGACCGGAATTTTTCTTTGTCTTTTCTAATTAGTTCCGCCCAAGAAATCACAAGACAAAGAAAAATTCCGCTCCGCACGCAAAATTCCGCCTAGTGGAAAACCGGCTTAACGATCAATACCATGCAACCAATTTTCCAGATGATCACGGGGAAGGGGGGTTGTGAGCTGAGAACTCCCATAATGCCTTGCATGATCTTCCTCTGACCATGCATCTATCCTTTAAAACTCCTGATTATGCAACAATCACACCACTTCAACCACCATAACAGTAACAACAATGTCAGTAGTGAAAAAAAACCAGCTGCCAAACACTTGCCACAATGTTAAAACTTTTGTAAATTGTAAAACTTTGTTTAAAGAACAGGTAACAATTTACAATATAAATTACTGATAACTTGTTGCCTTCTGTATATCTAAATATAGGATTTGTAAACATGCATACACGGCATATGTCAATAAAATTTAAAATAACATTCTATGTTATTAGCGGCTTTATGTTTACTGGTGCAACCTCGTACCCAGGGCATTTCTTCTTCACAATCCGGAGACAGTTGACGCAGATACATGCAGACTAAGCGTACCTATTTTTATTATTAGTACAATAAAGAGTGTTTTTATTTTATTTATTGTACTTTTTTATCTTTCTAGTTATGTTTCACAAAACATTATTCTACCAAATCTGGCTTGGATCAAGGCACACTCTTCTGTGACAGAAACAAAATTAATAGAAGGAATGTAAAGAGTGATGTTACAAATGCATATTCACCATGTCGTTCTATGTTTGTCATCGCTGTAAAGGCACGCGTCCTCGCCGCAGCATTGAAAATCCTTGGAATGGAAACAATCGACGAAAAGCCAACTGAAAATTCCTTACCACCCAGTATAGAAAAGGGGACTATCAACACGAAGAGAGAATATCTGAGGTCGATCGCTGCAAAAATAGTTGATATGTATGTGATCGACAACGAATCAGTTAATTCACTGATTAATCAGATTTTATCGGAGGATGAACAGCAGGAGCGGAGAAAAGGTCAGGCTCAGACTCTTGATGGACGATATCCTTGTCGAGTAGCAGGTTGCACGAAGACGTTTAAATACGATGGGAAGAGCAGGTTGAACCATGAAAGAAATCACGATGAAGACCAAATGCCAAGACAGTCAGTAGACATAGTGGAGACGTCACATACTCCATTGTCATCAGCACAATGTGATAATGAAGAACAGAATGATGACATGTTTAACTATCAATGTTCATTGCTTCAGTATGGATTACTGTATTTGAACTTTAAAGACGCCATTGCAGAAGGAGATGGAAGTAGAATTATGAGAATTTGGAAGTTTTTCCTCCTGTATTTTCGGGAAAATTCCACCAGGTCCAAGTATGCTTTGGAAGCACTTTACCTGCTATTTCAAGTAAACTCCTTGATGACTCCTCGAAAGGCCCATCAACTTACATGGAACAGATCTGTTAATAATCGAGGTGGTCCCGGAAAAAACGTTCCCCTTGATCTTGACCTTGAACACGACAATAATTTTGTTAAATCAGCATGCAAGAAGCTTGGACGAAATCTCACGTCAAAAGCTGTCACTACGATTTGCCGTTCTAGCATGGTTGCAAGGAAATGTATAGAGGAATTCGATTCTGAAAGTAAAATAAGGAGGCGCTCAGGGAAACACGTTTCCCAATCAGATGCCAACGACATTGGTATCCTTGTTGATGGCTTGATGAAACAGGAGTCCTTTACCAAGAAACCAGGTCGCACATATAATCATTACTCTAAATTCAAAAGAAGCCACCTCAACAATGTAGATATGTCATCACTTTACAAGTGGATAAATAATCACAAAAAAGAAGTTATTCTTAATCGAAAAGCAAGATAGGTACATACTGCACGTACATGGTACAATTAGCTAGCAGTAATAATACTGTACTATTGTCTAACGATATATTGTTTTTACATTACATTTAATATCAATGCAATTTGATTCCAAATTTGTATTTGAATATTGTCAGAAAGAACGTGTCATGTAACAAAAAGTGCACCGTCTGGTACTTTGCTTCGAACTAACACGAAGCATATTATTTTCAATTCAAAAACTAACTAGATTATTCTTTATCAATATCAATGTTTTGCAAAAGTGAATTCAACGAATCAGGGTAAGTAGCCTCAGCAGCATTTTCTTCATCATTTGGAGCTATTGCACTCATTTCGAATGAATCACTCATAATATCAAATATCTGCATGTCCTGAAATGATTCATCTAAATCTTTGACATCCGAGTTACATGTTGTCAAATCATCACTGTCACTGTCATCACTACTGTCACCTTCCATTGAAGAAGGTGGAGGTACATCTTGGAAAATTTCATAGAATAACTTGTATATGGATTCAGCATGTTCTTTTTGCCATATTTCAACGTGCGAGAATATATCAGCGATACTTGTTATAACGCCACAGTTATCCATTACTTGTTTAATCTGAATGTCTGTAAATTCGAGGAAAAAACTTGGGCATGAAATAACAGTGGCTTTTCTTCCCTTTTGATCTCCTTGCATGGACTTGAAGGCAATAGATTTTCGAAGAATTTGTAACTTTTGAAACAGTATACTTCTTTGTGTAGGGCTGACCACCCTTTTTGAAATTGGTTCAATTGATGTTGTACAAGTACTGTTTGGTAACAAGGCATAGGACTTGCACTTCCTGTCATTGCAATTACACCTTTTGGCACAATTGTCACAACACATATGTAGAACACTTCCAGCACCAGATAATATTTGTGATTCTGTACATAATTCAAACGGTTCCTGGAGAGCAACTCGACGGCATCTAGAGTCTGTTATATAGTCCTTAATATCCTTTTCACAATGCAAACACATCAGATTATTGTAAAGCAACATAGCTTTACTTGGCATACCATCTCTACCACCCCTCCCACTCTCTTGCACATAAGCTTCTATGTTTTTTGATGGCCCCACATGGATAACAGTTCTAACACCTTTAGCATTTATGCCCATTCCAAAGGCAATTGTTGAAAATAAAACCCGTATATGACCATTTGTTTTTGCAAAAGAGTCAAGAATTGTTTCCTTCACCGATTCAGGTGTCTTTGAATGCATCATTTCAACAAATCGATATCTTGGGTTTTGGGACTCGTCACCAAACACAGCAGTTCCCAATCTAACAATAAATGACTGATACAAATATGAGCACTGTTTTATTGTCTGACAATAGACTAATACTCGTTCTGCATTTAAGCCTTTTTTTTCACATCATTGATCAACCATTCAAAATAGTTCAGGAGATTTTTACCTTTTTCAATAGGTTGTACTGAGTAAGTGATGTTGTCCTGCAATAATTTATCATTAACGTTGAAAGGATTGGATAAACTAAGCACCTGATGAATATAAACTTTTGTTTTCTTAGAAGCTGTTGCAGTTAAAGCCATTACAGGTAATTTTTCAGTAAGCAAGGACCTCAATTCTTGAAGACATGCATACCATTTCCTGAATGCAGTTTCCCCTTTATTTCCTGAGAACCCCCTAATGAGCATTAGAAATTTATTTTGTCATTTGTTACATAATGCTGTATTTATCAAAATATTTGTGTATATACAGAACAAACTGGCTTTATATAATTATTTGTATTCCCAAATCTACATTTAATGTGATTTTATAATTTGCAATATATGCGAAATCCTGCAATACAATCATGATAACATAAAAGCACATAACAGCAGCAAAACAATTATCTATCATTGTTTCTTGTTGAATAACCCATCAGGCTCTTTCTAATGCCAGAGGGAAAGTATTGGGCATTTAATTAAACTCTCCCCTGTATGTATACAGGGTGTCCCAAAAAAAGTACCCTCTAGAAATTATCCTATTATTATAATTTGAATGCCTGAGCACTATGCTGAACACAAGAGTGGACAAACACAATTGAATTGAATTTTTAATTACCAGTTGCATAAAATCCTGTGCTTAACAACATTAGGATAAATTTCTATATAGGGTACTTTTTTGGGGGACACCCTGTATACCAGAACCTATACATTTTTGCACCTTAATTTGAAAAAAAAAACTATATACAGGGTGTCTCAAAAAACTGCAAACCCTTTGAATTCAGATATTTATGAAATTTGCATAATTCAGCACTAATTGATCCCAACGGTGCATAAACACCATTCATGCTGGGATGGTAAACACTCTTTGCTTTGTAGTTGGTTGTGTTTATTCTAATTTCAATTAATGAGGAAAATTATTCTAATTTCAATTAATGAGGAAGATTGGAACATACTCATGTCAAATCCCAGGAGCATAATAAGTTGCACCTGTAGGCAATGAGATGCTATGCAAATTACAGTGTTTGCAGGTTTTTTTGAGACAACAACTTTTGGCTAACGTAGAAAACTCGTTAAATATAATGTTTAATATTGTCCATACATGATACATCATAGCGTGGCATACATATAGCGTGATATATTGTTGTTAATATATTTTTATTTTGTAATTAATATATTAAAAGTGTTCAACCTTACCAGTTTGAAACACAATGCGCTTCATCAACAGCTATCCCTATTAGTCTGCTTTGGTACACATCAGACGAGAGCATTTTTCGCCATCGATCAATAGACAACATGGACTCGGGCGATCCATACACAATGCTATATTTTCCATTCTCTATGTCTTTTAACACGTTCTTATCTTGATCAGCAATCACGAAAGCTGCAGGTACATTTATTTTGGACAAATACGATACTTGGTCTTTCATTAACGCCACTAGAGGCGAAATAACAATTATAATAGACTCGTCTGAAAAGTTACTTAGTCTGCTTGCAACGAGTGGCGCCATCTGGAAGATTATAGATTTTCCACAGCCCGTCGGTAGGTTTACAAAAGTATCTCTTCCACACAGGAAGTTAAATAATGCGTCCTGCTGTTTTTTATATAAACAGACGATATTAAAAAGTGGACAAATGTCTTTCAATGCTTTATTGAAAGCTTCACGCTCCAACACATCCTTGGCCGCCATCTTTAATTTATTGTAAATATTGGAATAATTTGCAATTATAATAATATATGCAAAATGTGGCACGTTAACCAATCAGATTTGACTACCACGTTTCTGGTAGCACTGGACAAGGTTTTCGACGAATGAATTCAGACGCATATTTCGGGGTGGTGACAGAAATATGCGGCTGTTTCAGGCTACAGAAGACTGGGATTTTTTCATTTTTTTCCTTTGAATGTTTTTCTTTTTAATGAGTTGTGATAGTTCCTTGTCAATCCATGGGTGATTCAATGTATTACTCAGTATATCTCGGGATGTGTTAATCAACGGCTGAGAGGAATAAGGGGCGGACCATTTGATTTTTGAGAGGGGGGGTTGGAAAAAAAATTTCCTGCAATCCAAGGAGAAAGATAAAAAAATCATGCAGCATACAATCGAGAAAAAAAAATATCATGCAAAAGAGAGCGCTCAAAAAGTAATGTGGACACAATACTTCAGTATTGTGTCCACAGACTTGCAAGATTTTGCATTTTTGAGCAGGCACATTTGCTTAAAAGAACACGGGGTGAACAGTGGACAACATCACAGGGATTCTACCGCCTTTGGAGCCTATATCATACGATAGCCAGTGGTGTTCCCTGGCAAAATTGTTGCCCCCCCCCTGAGAAAATCTGGGCTGAAGATATGTACAAGTTTATAAGTTATTTATACATATCTAATATGCATGGTAGAAAAAGTATTTTTGGATGGTTGAGTCTGTGTGCGTTTTTTGATAGCATAGCTCCAAACTATTAATTGGCTTCAAAGGCCCATCTACAGGATGCAAGTTGAACGTACTGTATATGCGATGATTTTAATGCGAAAATGCCAGTTTAGAGAGTCTAGATTTTAAAAAATTTCTGAAGAGGATGCAACCCGATCCCCAACAAGCTATCTGTATGAACGATTGAAAAGCTACAGAACTATATTTGGTGGAGCATTGTTGTTTCGGAGGGCAGTTAAAAATCGCATTTTTGAAATCTTGTTTTATTACATATTAATCAAAGCTCATTTTGTGATTTTCCCTTGTTTAAAATAAAGGACAGTAAGTGTTCCTTAGGCTTAGTACAGCAAAGTTGTTGGACGAATCCATGGCAGTGACAACGCAGGAAATAGCATTTCCGAGGTTCAAATTTTAAAATTTTCTCCCCCGAACCCCCCAAGGTTATAGGTCATTCATATACTGTACCTCCCCCATTTTCGAGTACCCTACTCTATCCTTGCATGTTTTAGGTTTTTGTGCAGTTATACATTTTTTGTAAGTAAACCTGCACGCTTTAGTGTGGGGAACATTAAGACATACGAGTCACTATATAAAAGGTTTACATGAAGTAGTGCGTCACATTATAGGCGCGCGAACGGGAATGGGATATGAGCGTTCTGCTGGTCGATCTTGCTAAATAGCTGTGGAACATAAAACAAGTAAACAGAAGATCTAAATATAATGCTTTCATGTATATCACCAGAAAGAAATAAAGCTATCCTCACCTGACTTATTCAAAATATTGTCGATCTTTTGCATCGTGAAAGCTTGAAGCTTGAAGCCAAACGGCCCACTGACCAACTCGGCCCACACCATCTTGGCCCAATTGTTAACTACTGTTTGACATATTGGGAAAGCTAATATTTTACAAAAGATAGCACCAAACCAATACAACCATTTGCAACGGCATTGGGCGTACAGATGAGTAAAGTTTGAGAACATCCAGTTTGACTTAATTTAATTAAAGAATCCTATTATCTATCGAAGTTTCAAATTCTCGATCTGTCCGTTTTGATACTAAATTACTGATCATTCAAATCTCTCTCAAAATTTGCAAAGATAGAACGCAGTCATGGCTCCTAGCTTGTTTAGTGGTTAGATTAGTCGGTTTATGAGCGGGCGGACTTGGTCCTTGAACGGTGGGCCGAGTTGGTTAGTGGGCCGAGTTGGTTAGTGGGCCGAGTTGACTGTAAAGCCAATTGCCTACTATAATTTTTTTGTTCGTTTTTTTTTAAGAATCAAGATAATATACTTTATAATGAATTAAACTGATATGCTAAATAAAGTCAAGACATATACCTGGCAGGTCTTCTGATGACTCTGCCACTAACTTTACTTACAAGTGATGATTTCACTAACGTCATATCAGGGTGTTAGCCAGAAAAAAGTTTTGTTCGTTAAACGTAAATTGGGAAAGTTTTTTTGACCGATCAAAGTCCTTGTGTAGGAATAAATAGTGTTTTTTTCCATTGTATTTCTCCTTAGATGCAAACAACGGTGGCTTGGTTTTGTACATTTCATTTCCAGTGAATGAACACTGAAAAACACGGATGCACACCGATTACACTTTGTTTTGTACATTTCATTTCAGTGAATACACACCCAATATGAATGAAACGCAATACATTTTGAGCAAATAGTTAATGGGAAAAAGTAAATAAAACGTTCTTTGATATAATAAATAAATATAAAATCAAACGCAATGCATTTTCTCATCAGAAAAAATGAAAATCGTCCAGTAGACCCAGTTGGGAAAGCCCCTTAGCTACTTCAATTGGGAAGAGTCCGTCAAACGGACAGTATATGGGCTAGCTAACACCCTGCATATTAGTTTCTTGTATGCTGTTGCCACTTGTTTCAATTTCCTTTTCACCACATACTCCCACTGTATCATACTCACTATAAACAGGTTCTTCCATATTCATTGTGCTGGTCTTCTCTGGACTTGAACGAATTTCTTCTGAAGTCTTTAGTATATGTTTTCTTTTCCTCCGGTATTCCTTGTTATTAGCGGTCACAACTAACGATCTAGGTTCTCCTCGTTTAGATTCTCCTACTAACCTGGCTGGTTCCCAGGTATTTCCGCATCTCATCCTCACTGTATCTCCCTCCTTTACCGGTGTTAATGTTTTACTTCCTCGATCAAAATATTTCTTCTGGATTTTTTTCTTCTCCGTCAACTATTGTTGAACCCTTTCTACATCATATGCCATTGGCTTTAACAAGGACTGCTTTATGGGTATAAGTGTTTTAGCACGACGGCCCATCAATAGTTGCATTGGTGATAAATCAACTCCCTGTATTGGAGTATTTCGCAATTCCAAAATTGCTAAATGAGGATCGCTACCATCATCACAAGCTTTCTTCAGTAATTTCTTTGCTGTCTGTATAGTTCTCTCGACAAACCCATTACTTTGTGGAAAGGTTGGTGATGATGTGACATGTTGAAACTGATACTTTCTGACAAAGTTGAAAAATTCCTTACTGGAAAACTCGGGACCATTATCCGTATAAAGAATCTCTGGAAGCCCATATCTGGCCAGGTGTTGTTGAAGAACGTTCACTACCGTATTACTTGTACTGTCCGTGACTCTAGTTAATTCAAAGTATTTTGAATGATAATCCACGAAAACTAAATATTTGTCTATACCTGCCAAGGCTAACCGTGCTTTCCTCTGTAAGCTTTATTTGATAAAACCCAGACGTGGCATCAAAGGTGCTAAATATGTTTGCATTCCCAAGGCTAGCTGCTACCTCTTCAACTGTTTTTAACGGATAATGTTCTCGTTGGATCACCTTGTTCAAATCCACTGGATCAAGGCAAATTCGTACATCGTCATTTGGTTTCTTCAACACCACCATTGGATTAACCCATTTGGTGGGTTGTTCAACTTTTGTTATAATGCCCCTTGCTTCCATTCTATTCAACTCATCCTTTACTTTGTCCTTTAACATATGCGGAATTCGTCTTGGTGGATGAATTGTTGGACTGACAGGTTCCTCGATTTTAATTTCATATTCTCCTGGTGGAGTACCAATTCCTTCAAATAAATATTCATACTTTTCCAAAATTTCTTCAGTGCTTTGGTCATTACTTGACTCAATGTTATGAACTCTCTGAATTAAATTCAACTCATTGCTGCTTGGCAATCTTAATACTGGTATGACATCAGAGTTTACAACTTGTACATCCAGCAAGTAATACTTGTCCTTGCATTCAACTGCAATTGTGGCTTTGCCTACTGCCTTAATCTCATGCCCTGAATATGAAATCAATTTAGCTCCAGTTTTGTGAGTGTATTCAATTCCAACTTTTCTACACCGGCATGACATTACACTGGGCCCCTGTATCAATCTTGAATGAGGTGGTATGCTCATTTACTTTCAAATGTACACACCAATCGTCCTGCTTCGCTTCATCTGAATTAACTGTTCCAATAAAATAATGTTGGTCTTGTTCTTCATCAGTTTTATCAATAAAGTTTGCCTCTTTTGCTTTGTACATACTGGCAAAATGATGCAACTTTTTGCATCTATTGCAGTTCTTACCATAAGCTGGGCAACGACCTCTCCTATGTCGATAACCACCACAATAGCTACAAATGTTATTACCAGTTTTAACCCTTTTCTCTTCTCTCTTTTCCTTCCATGCATCGCTTATCTTCAACCCGCACTGCATGCACTGACTTTTCATCAGTAAGTTCCTTCAGTTGGAAGGCACTTATTTCAGATGCTCTACAAATATCTACACATTTCTCCAAGCTTAAATCAGATTCCCGAAGCAGACGTGCCCTTACAGAGTCATTAGTTATCCCACATACAATTCGATCGC
Organism: Paramuricea clavata; assembly: GCA_902702795.2. Classification (NCBI taxonomy): domain Eukaryota; kingdom Metazoa; phylum Cnidaria; class Anthozoa; order Malacalcyonacea; family Plexauridae; genus Paramuricea; species Paramuricea clavata. Next base: position 3,254 of record CACRXK020000654.1, on the reverse strand, counting down.
GAATTAATCCATCTTTAAGATCAGCAAATTCACATCTATAGGCTTTATTTCTCAGTTCAGTAACGTATGTATCTATTGTCTCACCTTCCTGTTGGTTTCTTGTAAAAAACGAATGTCTATCAAATGTTAAATTCTTTCTCGGATTACAATATCTTTCAAATTTCTCCATTATTTTATCAACTTTGACATCATCCCCTGCTGTGTCCCACTGAAATGTATTATACACCTCCAACGCTTCAAAGCAACAGATGTAGCAACGCCATTGCTTGAACTTTTTCGTCTAGACCCGATGCTATCAGATAGATTTCAAACTGCTGCTTGAACCTTCTCCAATTTTCAGCTAAATTTCCTGTTACTATCAAAGACTTAGGAGGATCTAACTTATCCATATCTAGTTTAATTTACTCCTGACACCATGTAATATAACTCGGAATCCAAGATGGCGGTATATCATTGGGTTGCATTGCGCCCTGATGCGCCCTATTTTATTATTTTACTCTGTCTAACGCCAGGCGATTTTACTCATCAAGGAGAGTGTGCTGGCGCTTAATGAGTTAATATACAGTTATAAGTGTCAATTATAATTGTTTAAAATGCTGCACGGGATCCTACACAGAACAAAAGCGAGTATAAAATGCATATGTTGTGGCATCATTGGCGTGCATTGTACAGATTTTAATCATATAGTGCTTGCTATATATTGCTAACTTTAGCAAGTTTTATTTAATAGTAATTATTTAATATCACATTATTAATTATTATATTATATGGGTGTGATATGGCATGCTTGTCAGTTGTTCCTAAACAATGCTTGTGAATTGTAATATTTGGTATTTGAATTTTATTGGTCATGTGTACGTAATTAAAGTACCGGGTATTTGATGTACAATTTATGTATTGTTTCTATATAAATGCAAACAGGTCTCAGTAAAGTGTACAATGATTTTATTTTCCTGTAGATCCAGATTATTGGTGCAAGCAATGGAAAGCAAGTTGCTGTTTTTGAAAATGTTTGTAATAATTTTATGGTCATTTGGCTGACTCAACAAAATGTTATCAAAGTAGTCCCTTCTCTAATAATGCCTCTTTTTGAGCCCCAATCCATGTTAAACTTCCTCCCCCTTCATGATAAAGAATATTACCCATGTCTAATCATAGGCATCCCAATGGCTAAGTATATTAAGGTGGCTTGATACAATTTTTAGAAATATGGAAAAATTATAAGTTGGATCAAGCTTAGGACTAGCAGTTACTAGCTTGTCAGAAATAAAAAGTTGTAAAGTGACGTCACCACTGTTATGATATGGCATCAATGAAGAATCAATATGGCCAATATTTTGGATTACTATTCTATATTTTATAAAACGTTTTCTTGTGAAGGATCTGACCGAGTTTAAAAAAATACTGTAAAGCCAAAAAAAATTTATTTGGATGTATTGATGTATGTAAATGTATTAAAGAGGTTTGATACAAAGTAATGATTAAATTACATGTCTGCTCATTCGTCTAAGAGTTTTTTCCAGAATGTAAATGATCCATTATTTTTATTATTTTTCAGCTTGAAACATCGTCAACAATAAAGGACCTCAAAGATCAATTGTACTTGAAATGTAATTGTAATATTTTTCAATTTGTTCTTGATTTGTGGAAATGATTTTGATGCAAGGAAAGGTCTCAATATGCATTATGGAATAAAATTGTTAATTAAATTTTAGTACTGTACTACAACTTTTGCATGGAGTCATTGGAGTGAACATGCATGTTTCTTCACATGAAGGTCACCACTTATAATAGTTATACTACTATAGCTGTAATGTTGTGGCAGGTTTCAAGCAATCCCACGAGACTTAAGCACAAAGGCAGAGATGGAGGTCATGGTGCAAATAATGAGATTCAAATGAGATTCTTAAATATAACAAGCTCAACAACTTATTAAGCAGTGAAACGTTATATATATATATATATATATATATATATATATATATATATATATATATATATATATATATATATATATATATATATATATATATATATATGCTTTAGAATATTAAAAACACACCAAAGTGTGTTAAACCTAATTAGTGTATATTCATTAAGTAATCAATGTCCTTATTGATTACACACATATATAACACTCCATGTCACTTCCAAGGTTACATTTATAAACTAATACAAGGCAATTAATCATGACCTCATAATTGCGGGTGTTAGAACTAGAAGAAGCCACCTTAGGCCACATAAAAAATAGTTGGTTAGCGTCTTCGCCCGCCCACATGCAAAAAAGGCCCCGCTCAGGATTTTTTTTATTTAAAAACCCCCAACTTTTATTCACCAACGGGCTTTAATATATGTAGAATTTCTGTAGTCAATTGTGTATATTAATAAATTTAAATGTGCAAGATTTTAACTTCCAATATAGTAAATCTTTAAATCAGTCTTTTATTTTAAAAAAGTTCTTCTAGAATATAAAGCGTGCGAAAATGACGGTATGAATCATATTTTGAAATACTATATATATAAAACAGGGTTCGTACAAAACTTGAAAGTCCTTGAATGTCCTTGAATTTGAAAACAAAAATTCAAGGCCTTGAATGTCCTTGAATTCTTCTTGCTTTAGTTTTTGGATATTTTCTGAAATTGTTTGACATTCAAGACGGACATTTTGTTGAACTGATTTTGCATGTTCATATCTGACCTCATTATAAAGTTACGTTTTGAACAATTCAACGTCATATTTTACTGATTTCTAACGCCTTTTCTTCAGTATTTAGTCCTTGAATTTGCTGATACATGGCCTTGAATATCCTTGAAAAGTCCTTGAATTTGACTCTTCCTGACATGTACGAACCCTGATAAAAAGTTCAAGAAATACATCTGTACTGCGCAAGGAAATCCAGTTTCAGACCTAAAACCAAGGCGTTAAAAATCAGTATAAATTAAAAAAGGCCCGCCCGCCCACTATTTGCCAAAGCTAAGGACGCCAACCAACTATTTTTTATGTGGCTTACATGTCCTTCATGTGCACTGAATTGGAGCATGATGAAAGCCTCCTACTGACCTTATCTTAGGATAGTAACTCTGCAAAATACTATAACCTACAAAACGTACAAATTTATTGTATAAGACGGACGAACTGCATGTATTTGGACGAACTGTATTCATAGTCCACTCCAATTTTCATTGCTTTTTCTGCGCTTAATGCATTGTTACCATATTCTCTCTATTTATCCCCAGTCTCTTTTTACCCCCCC
>CACRXK020000653.1:4047-72398 GCA_902702795.2 Paramuricea clavata | reverse complement strand
CAAACAGCTAGACATGAATCTCTAATCTGTCTTTACTCCTGACCCTAAACTCAGAATGCGCAAGGTAATGTGCAACACAGGCAAAAATTGTCAACACGTCGTCGTCGTCAGACTTCGTTGTCTTGCTCAAACTCTCTAATATTAAATTTAGTACTGTGTATGGCACAAAGCCGCAAACATATAGCAAACGTATAGACCATCACATAGAGTCAGGTTTAAAACTATCATTAATAAACACAATTAAAACAGACAAAATGTTAACAGGCATCATAGTTTTTTAAAAGAGGAAAGTTGGACTAGGTCAGGTCGTTCGGAAACCTGAAACCAATAATTGTTTGTTTGGCCCAAGTTATTTGAATGCTACTTAAAATATGAATGCTGCATAAATATTGTTCCAGTACTGTGCATCTTTAAGGAAACTTACCGAGCAGGAGTAAATAGTTAGGATCACAGAGTCTTGGATATCTGATATCTGTCTACAAAACATAACACAATATTACATCACTTGTATTAAATTGTTATCAACAACTTTTTTATTTATATTTTCCTAGATATTCTGATTTTCTAGTTCCCCAAAGAAGTGCAGACCTGTCAGCCCCAGAGAGGCAAAAATCGCGAGTTGTACTTTGCAAAGGCGTAATATTTTGTGAAAAAATGCGAGATTTCAGAATCTTTATATAGCTCGATTTTTTAAAATCATGAATGTCAGAATGTCTCTGCTAAACATATTCTTCAAATGTACTGTGTTTAATTTTGGAAGTCTTGGAACGAAATTCAATGTCATGATCATTTCATTGGGCACTGAGTGCAATGTTTCTACAAAAAATTGAAAACAAGGGTTGTATTAGCTACCTATTACAAGCCTATAAATATAGTTCGAACAGATTTCCTAAAAAATCGTGAGATTTAAAGACTTTGTCGCGAGGCCAAGAGAAAGCATTAAAAATCGTGGGTCTCACAACAAAACCATGCGAGTTGGCAGGTCTGGAAGTGTTAATTGAAGATCCGGGCTTACTATTAGAACCACTGCTAAATTATAAGTAAACACGGACATATGTACATGGTGTTTTACAAAAACGGAAAAACCAACACAATTAGATAATTTAAATTTATCGCCAGGGAAATCGAGATTTAAATACTAAAACATTTACCTAAACTAACGGCAATTTATCTATACAAGTAATTCACATAGTTTTACTGAATACGGTTATATTAATAAAATCTAGTTCAAAATATTGAAAATATAGTTTCAGACAGTCGCATGTTTACCAGTCGATTATACAATAATTAAAGGCTTAGACATTAAAAGTTTACAATAAACCAATGATAATTTATCCAGCTAAGTAATCTACAAAGTTTTATTGAATATGATTGTAAACCTGGTTCAAAATGTTGAAAATATCGGTAGAATTCCATAAAACAACCCCTTCTCCGTCCGCCATATTGTTTTCAAGTGGTTACTATGGTTTCAACGCTGAGCCTGCGGAGAAAATGTACATCATAACTACTTCATTTAATAAATTTGCTTTGGCAATCTAATTTGGGAACAAAGTAGCCTTTCTCACGATTACGAATATCCGCCATTTTTGGGTGGCAACAAATTCTCGTTAACCAATGCAGACAATTAAAACAATGTGAAAATCAACTAACCATTTACAAAGCAAATTTACCATCATTCTTCCAAAAAATTATAAAAAGTCGCTGTTATGTGGACTTTTCTCGCAGATTTCGGCTGAAAAGCCACCCAAAAATGGAGGCGTGCACGTGAGAATGGCTAATTTCCTGATATTTCCAGATAATTCGTCTTTCTCGATGGTTGTTCAAATGTTGTTGCCTATATTAAACCACGCACGCAAAAGTTATCCCATCCACAGGCAGAGTGACGTTGCAGCTATTTATAGCATAAATAGTCGTTAAATATAGATTTTATGTCAAATAATTGCTAGAATATTGTCTTTTAAATTGAGAAAATTAATTTATCTTTTCTATACACGCGTAAAACATCTCTCATCTTGTAACAAATCTGCCAACAAGCCGTCAACAAGTTGTGTTCGCACTGTTTGTCCCAAGTTGTCAACAAGTTTGGAACAAGCTGTTATTAACATCTTGTAACAACCTTGTTGATATTATCAGGCTTGTCGCAAGGTTGTTCCCACAAGTCCGATACAATTTTGAGGAAACCATTCTGTCAGGCTAGAATTCATATCAGCCGAACAAACTGATGGACGGGCTTTTGTTCGTCTAGACGACTTGTCCGTCTCTAATGTGTAAACAGGGCTATTCATTATTTAACAATATTGTTACAATCTTATGTCGTCAACCTTGTAACATTTTGGTTATATCATGATTGTATCATACTTGTTAGAACAACCTTGTAACAAGTCTGATAATACCATCAAGCTTGTTACAAGTTGTTAACATCTTCGGTTCCAAACTTGTTACAACAACTAGGAACAAGCAGTACGAACACAACTTGTCGACAGCTTGTGAACAAAATTTGTAACAACTTGTGCGTTCTAGGAGAAGGTGTACTTGTCTTTATGTGTTAGTTTGGATGTGATAGTTGAGCACGTCTTCGCTTAATATTTGAAGTATTAATACACAGTGTCCCAAACGCAACGTGATTCTGGACCACCTGTATCCCAGCACGTATTTTTTACGCACATGACTAAAGTTCCGAATATAACACCTTTTAATCCCGTTAAGTGATTATTTGGTCCATGCAAGGTCACGAGTATTTGCAATGAAACGTGTTGAATATCTAACATATTTTTGGCCTACCGCGTACTTCCCAAATTTGTTTTGGCTTTGTTTTCTTGTCTGTACAGTTATGTACATGAATAATGAAAAAGTCTCAATTAAAATAAAATTTTGCTTGTGTAGCTTTGAGCGCCTGTCACGGAAGATGCAACAAACTTCTCTTAATAAGATTAAGGATTGTTCCAGCGCTATATACCGCCGCTATCACTTCAGTAATACAGCCAATTATTGTAAAAAATACATTTGTTTTCATAATTTATCCGGAACCAAATTGGGGTGGGCGGAAGTTCATTTAAAAATCTTTTCCCTTCTTGCGGTGGTGAGATACCGCAGCATTCATACAGAACGTGTCACAGATTTCCTATGTTTAATTTGTAATTGTAGACCTACCAATTTTCAGGCATGTTGTAAAACACGGCTGGACTGGTCCGAACTGGGAAAACGCGGACTCAGTCCGCGATTTATAAAACGCAGACTCAATTTATAAAACATGGACTTAGTCCGCGATTTGTAAAACACAGGTTTTTCTGTTATATCGTTGTCAAACTTGTCATGTGTTTTTACCCTCTTTAAATAAATTTGTTCATTCGTTCATTCATTCAGTCCGCAATTTGTAGAACGCGGACTGAGACCGTGATTTTCAGTTAAAAGCGGTCAAAATTTTCGACTTTGTTTGATATACAAATGTGACTTGAATGACGTCACACTGTATAATGAGTTTTTAGAAAGAAAACGTTTCCATGCCAAACTCATATGATAATTCCATTGACATTGAAAGTTATATACTTTAAGAGCTATCAAAGCGATCATTTCGTCTGTTAATTTGAGAGAATGAGAATTTTAACAAGCTACAACACAGTCTTCTGTAAAACGCATTATGCAGTGTGACGTTATTTAAGTCACATTTGTAAATCAAACAAAGTCGAAAATCTTGGCATACAGGAAAGATTATAAAGTTTTAGAAAACAACTTATATTATGATTTTAAATGAACTTTGCAATTCAATCATAAAAAAATTGTCGCATAGGCACTTTAATTCTCACGCAAAGTCTTGAAGTTGAAATCTTACGATTTGTGAGGAAATCTTATAACAGGTAATACAATTACAACCATAGATTTTTCACTGGTTTTATAGAAGCACCTCAAGCTAAATTCGAGCTAAATAATGAACGGACTTTTGATGCATTTAATTCGATAATAATGAGTAAACTTGGGAGCTTTCCAAAACGCACGGCACATTTTTTTCAAAAAATCTCACGACTTTCTAAAATGACGTGAACGCGGAGAATCGATTTTTTTCGATGTCCCAAAGAACATGTGTCAATGGATGTCGTTGGCGAGCCAATTAAATACATAAAACGTCATTTGCATTGCGAATTTGTCGCTAAAAAATGAACCGGCTTTGGACACCGCATTAGGTTTTTTTCCCGTGTGACGTCATTTGGAAAGGTCTATTAGTGCCCTCTTGTTTAATTTGCCTGGAAAGATTTAAACTTGAACTTAACGATAGCAGTGCTACTCAATGTATTATGTAAACTGCGGCTTTATCAGATATAAAACACGAGTGTCGAACAGTACACGAGTGTTTCAAATGGCTTGAAAAACGACCCATCTGATGAGTTCATTGGCGAAGTAATTTTAAAAATAAACGTTCTCTAAGCCGAGAAAATCAAAGCTAAAGTTTATGTAAATGAACGTGATTTTATCACATATGAAACCACAGACACGCGGTATAGTGATTTCCTGAATTATTATCGAGTTTATTCAATTTTATTAAAGATTTAACAGCTTTATTTGGCACACATGCAAATAGTCATACAGCATAACTAGCAGCACAAACTAACAGAAGAATAACAATAGAGTTTTTATGTCTGATTAATGGACAAACATACGAATGCTAATTAAAATATGTATAATTAATTTTCATGGCAACATTTTGCACTGACTTACCATTTATATTGTTTTTCGTATTGTTTCCTTCACCAAACAGCAAACTAGAAAATATACAGCAAACTAGAAACAAAGAAAAAATTTAGGGACTGGTCATAAAGGACTGGTCATCTGGTAGGGTGGGCTGGAGGTAAATCACAAATTTTGCCAATAAGTTTGGTGACCCATCTTAGGATGTAGATAAAAATTTCAAAGCCCATCTAATCTTACCAAATTTATTTCATGACCCACCCACCCGATCTAAATTGGGAAAATACACTTTTATAATAAAAAAAAACTTGCAGGCATGAACATTGTAAATATACACCGGCACTGTATTGACATACATAATTCTACCAAGCCATAGACCAACACATTCATCACCAATTACGATACTGAGCTGCTCTCCAGTTGGTTGTACTTGCTGTGATTCGTCCACTTCTTGTTGTTGTATAAAACAAAGTACTGGCTTCAATAGCATCATTTGCATTTGATAAGTTGAATAGTTTTGTTTACTTTTATTATTAATATCTTTATATAATATATAATTAACATGGGTTTTTGTTTGGTGGCCCAACCGTGGACATACAAAACAATTGGAGCTCATCGAAACTGCCCAAAGAACTTCCATGGCCCATCCCAAATCACTCCAGCTCACCCTAGCAGTTAAAAAAATCAAAATTTAAAATTGAAAAATCAAAATTTAAAATTGAAAGATTTGTAGAAAAATCCTATATCCACTAGCTCGGATGTTAATTTTGCATTGTCATTATACAAATGGCCTAATTACTAGTTACGTTGTCCCGCTTTAAACAAATAAGGAAGTATCAACGGCAATTTTACACTGCATGAATGAAATTTCAGGCATTCCAGAGATAGTATAGAGGTTGTCACGTTCGATAACGTTCTACGGAAACCAGTGCAATCGTGCATGTTCATTCACGCAAAGTGTTCCCGTATTATATTTTTGGTGTGCGGAACATACTTAACTTGTTCCGTTTCAGTATAAATTAGCCTAAGTTCTATTTCAAAACCGACGAGCATAGATGAGTTGAATGATCCGAGTAAACACGCCCTTCGTCGGAACATTCTTATTCATCCACTTGTTCAAGTGCATTCCTAGGAGTCTTTTAAAGGACTTTTCTCTTTATTTTATTCTGTTTATTTGCCTTATTTGTATAACTATACATCGGTAATTATAAGGTTGTTTATATGCTAATTTTTGGCGTTTTGAAACACAGTATAGTTCAACGTTCAAACATCAACAGCACAGTCATTATTGCACGTAAATTGAAGTGTTATATATCAAAATCTAAGTTAGTCCTTTCTGAATGCAATGAACTTTATTTCATTGCGATAGCTTTCATAGCTTTTTCGTTACATGAAATCACACAGAGTCCATGTTTTTTTGGGGACACCCAATACATGAGTGAACAACTGTTACACATAATTCTACAGCTTAGTTATTTTTGTTCTGTTCTATGCTTTTAAAAACTAGAACTATAGGCATTTAAGTCATCTAAAGATGTAAACAACGTTAGCCAAATTTGTCTCATTATTTTCTCTGGCACTCTGATAATTGCAGGTTGACCAGCTCGAAGCGTCCAAGTCTGATATACATGTATACTATACATTACTTGTAATTCACTTAAAGTTCAAGTCCTGCATGCATGTATTTTTACTTGAGAAGATATTTAGCAGTGTGAAAAAAAAAAACAATTTAAAACCGGATATTTTCAAGCAAAATATTCTTATTATAAAAGTCCTCGAACGGAACAATTCGAGTATATACGTTAAGTATAATTTGGCCAAACCACACCTATAATGCAGGGCGATAAAATATCTTGTAAACCTTCCGATGACTCATCATATGCATTGGAATTCCGGATACGGAATACCACTACTAAAATGATATATAAACCCTGCGAACACTTTAGCATTTTAAAGCAACAGATAACCTGTACAGGAATTTTATAGTAGAAATTAAATTAAACTCAGTTTTGCTCAGTTTTTCAGATGGAAAGATCACTGATGAAGAAAATCATTGTTCCAGTCTTTCTGCTCTGTTGCATTTTTGCTCAACATGAAGGTACAGACTTTATTCTTCAGTAATTTTTTGATGGTTTAGAATTTATATTTTCAATCGTATTTCAGGTTTTTAATAATCAAGGTTACGTTTACATCATACAAGATATATAGCTTTTCAAAGCGACGCGAAAAAGCACTGTACAACTTTTCAGAAGCGTGAGCAAAACAACATCTCTCCGTTGCATGCAATAATTCCTCTAAAAACAGTGTTCATAAAAGGTACGGATATAAGTGTCCGATAGAGTGAAACCGTATGGCCTAGGTTCTCTTATTTAAAGTTCCAAGTCGAATTATAATTTATAGTTTATTGTTGGTTTCACTAAGTGCTAGAGGAGATGTTGGCACTTATAGAGAGCAAGCAAATTAGACAGGATCGACAAAGAATTGATAAAAAAATTCTCAATATGGCGACGAACTGAAGAAGTCGAAAGACGAAACACGTATTTTTACAGTCACATAGCTCGTTTTTAATTAGGATTTAAATCATTTTTCAAATGTTCAACGACTAGTATTTTTAATTAATCGTTTCATCGAGTGTAGAAAGCCAAACATATCAAACAATTTGTAGAATTGAACATGAAAAAATTGAAAGAACATCCCTATAAAGAATATTCCTTCTGACTCGGAGACGACTCAAGGCTATAGTTTCCACTCAGGAAAATTATCCGTGGATTGGAACGGACAAGATAATATTTCTTTGTGTTAAAATAATTAGTTCCAACCCAGAGCTCACAAGACAAAGAAAAACTTTCTTGTCCGTTCCAATGCACGGATAATTTTCCTGAGTGGAAACTAGCCTTCACACACGATCGAACTTGGGCAAAGAAAACTGAGATACTTCGTCTGATTACTGTGGACATATACGAATCACACGAACTGATCGTCCATGAAGGCCGATTTTTCACTTGAGAAATCTTTGCTGCGATTTCTAGTATGATTTTAATTTCTCCTGATGATGAATATGAAAAAGCGGTTAGTCGAAAATATTCTCAGTATATGTATTCCCTCATGTAAACGTTCAGAACTCATTCACACCCATCGGACGAAAAAGAAAGTCTCGCCTAAAATTCGCAGCAAAAATTTCGAAGTGTGAACCAGTGAGCTCAATATATTTCTGGAGCAAGAACTTCAGTCATTCGGTCAGCGAGAAAGGTGAATCCAAGATGGCGGCCATTGATATATAAATATCTCTGAAGGTCGTAAACACAGTTTTAATACCATTTCCTCCCAGCTAATTCCAGGTTTTTTTTATCTCTAAACAAGTTATCGATGTCAAAACACAAAATTTCGGTACATTTCTTGCCAGCTTCGTGTTAACCGCGCAGACAAAACGATAGAAACGAAAGCGCCTGGAACTGACGTTCTATAGCTATTCAATATCCGCCATCTTGGCTCGAGTTCTCGCTGCAAATGTAAACTTTAGAAACCATTATCATTTATTTAAATCAATTTATTGGACTGTATCTAAGCGGTAAAAGAGCGAATGGGATCCAAAGTCCCATGCGAGGCACTCGCCCGTTACAAACTATATAAACATTTCTTAAAATCTTGATTTACATTTTAAGAAGAGATTTTTTTGTATGTTATGTAACACGCGCTTAAAACTAATGAGTGTGATATACCACTTGCTGTTATGACTACACATCCAGAATTTTTATTTTTCGATACGTTTCTCAATTAGCAAACAAACTTAAAAAGTATGTTTAGTGCTTTATCTGTACAATCATGCTAAAATGAAGAGATTTTAGATGGCACGCCAAAGAGAAAATGATATCTGAAGTTCAGCAAGTTTGGCTTATATTGCTGTAAATATGGCGTCACTTTTAAAGCGTCATTGATGATTGTATTTTAATTGACAATTTTTGCTATTATTTTATGTTTCTCAACCGGCAAATGCATTAAAAAAGGTAGCTAAATGTATAAGCTAGAGAATAAAGCTAAAACAAAGCAATTTTGAGAGGTACGGTTTTGAACAGTTTTTATCGCAAATACGTGACATTGAAAAAAAATTGCCTCTTAATAATAACTGTGAAAACAACATATACTACCATTTGCAAGCAACCGCAAAAACCAAACTTTTTTTCACGTTTGTTTACGTTTCAAACGTACACGATGGGCGGGTAAACGTGCAAGTTGAAACGTAACAACAATTAGTTTGAACCGCGAAATAGTGACGTTCGACAAATCTCGTGCAACGTAAATGCTCGAATAAGAGTTATTGGCTTTAGTATTAAATGAGAATCAAAACTGTTTTCAATTAAGAATGTGAAAGAATATTGAAAGTGAAACACAAGCAATATGCATATGTTCTCTTCCAAACTATAATTCATATGACATGAACAGGTTCGATGTAATATGACCAAGTAGAGATCATACTACATCAAAAATAGTAGTATTGAATTACTTACTTGAACTCTGCAGCTTCGCGTGAAATACGAAAGAGGATTGTTAGAATTACGTCTGAGGACCACACTTCTCCAAGCAACCTATAAAAAAAAATAATTTTCTGTTATGCTTGTTGCAATTCTTATTCTACCTCCTTTGATTAAAACTTTCCTTTTTCCAGGAACATTTGTGCCAAAGACAACATTTCTGGAACTGCTCACAGCTGGAGATTTGTCAGCGCATTTTGCCCAGCAGACAATTAATGTTAATTGGTGTCTCTTTCCAAGCGTGCCAGTGAAGATCACGTCAGCATACATCAGAATTAACAATAACCAAAATGTGAGACTAATGCAAACCTTCTCAAACCTATATTCGATAACACTAAAATGTTCTACACAAGTAAAAACGCACACGTAACTGTCAACAATGCTCAATGCTCCGTCCTGACCGCGTAGCTCAGTTGGCAGAGCATTGGGCTAGTATTCCAAAGGTCGTAGGTTCGATTCCCACCGTGGCCGGGCATATTTTTCAAGCTCGCCCGGTGTGGATATACACTCAGAGTACACCACAAGCATAATTTCAATTTTGTTAGTATCTCTTAAATTCACTTTTCGATTTTCACTACTAGCTAGTTGTGTAAAAATCTGGAAGATACCCTCGGCACACTCAGCCAAAATTGACCTTCTGAGCCCAAATTTCTCAAAAATGTCCCTCCATCCCCACCCTTGTTCACTCGCCTCGTTCAACTGCAAATTAGTTTCGGCTACTATAGCAAAAAGAGTAAATACACAAGCATGGAACACTAACCACGACACTTTCAAACATTTACAGCGTGCAGTAAAGAAATACTTTGAAGTGGAAGATCATACAGAATGTAAATACGGGTGGCCAAATAGCCCTAAAGATCTCGACGGCGCCAGAGAGAGGTACATTTCTGCAGTGAAAATCACGGATCAGGAATTTTGGAGTAATAGAAGAAGAGTTGATCGAAGTATGACATATAGAAACTAAACTAACTTTATTTAAGTTCTTTGTATGTTTGCATGGTGATGAAATATAAATTTACGTGGTGTTTCCACAAACAAAACTATTATAACTTTATTTATATTAGATAGCTCTGTCAGTTCTAAACTGTTCTTCCTAGTAAGAATCATCCCTTATTGATCCAGTGTTATTACAGGGGAAAACCTAAACGAAACTAACTTTATACCAGTATCTAAATTTATACCAGTATCTATCAGTTCTAAACTGTTCTCCGTAGAGGTTCAGTAAGAGTCATCTCTTATTGATCCAGTGTTACTACAGGAGAAAACCTGAACGAAATTAACAACAGACATCATATTTTTGTCGGCCCAACATTGAACTGGGGCATTACGCCTTTCAAATTATGTGAAATTACAGCACCTGTCCCATAGTTTTTAGCAAATATCGTAGAATAAAATTAATTTATTTTTTACCTTTCTACTATTCTAGTTCGGTGTCACAGTGGTCCATATAAATTCCAACAATGGCTTGGTTTGAACTACACCGTTCCTTGGGTGGAAATTATGAGGTGTCCAACTCCACATACTGAATGCATCATTACACACAACACAATCATCGCTGTCCAACGAGAAAAAATCTATAATGGAGGAAACGAAACTATTATGATTGATAATTCTACCAAGTGTAAACATAAAATGCTGTTATAGCTATTATTAAAAATATTGCTATTATTAATGTATAGCTATTATAGCTATATTATTAAATGGTATAGCTATTATTAAAAATATTAATATTATTTAAGACTTTTGAACAGTATTCTAATATTTTTATATAATTATGCAAGCGTGTAAATGTACAGCAATTATTATTATTTATATTATTATTAAACACCTTTGATAAATATTGTTAAATTATTTTCGTATATGTAGTTAATGTAAGCACGTCATCTACATATTTCAAATGTATAGCAATTATTATTATTATTAATTTTTGTATTTAATGTATATATGCTGTAATTTTATTATGCGTATATATCGTTATTATTATTATTATTAAAGACTTTTGAAAGAAAATGGGGTTGCTCACTGATCTGAAACTTGGACTGCCAATAGCGAAGATGACTGGAAAAAATTTTGAAAATCCATAGAAGGTCATAGAATGGAAATTGTATGGACCTTTATTGGAAATAGAATGGATTTTGGTTATCCATAATAATTGTATATTTCCCATAGTATGGATATAGTATGGAAATAGGATGGATATACTATGGATTTAGTGGTGCAATTGCAAATTTCGTAGTATGGATTTCACTTTTTTTTCCAGTGGATTCTTGTGTAGATGGAAATTCTCGAGTGGAAATTTATATACATTTATTAGACCTAACCAGAAACAGCTGTGAAAAATGCAACTTTATTCCTGGAAGGAATCGAAACTGCGATTCCGGTGCAGTGCTCTAACCAACTGAGCTACAGAGTTGTCGAGCTCTAACCACAAGTTCATGTATAAATACTAGGGTACTGCCATGTCTAGGTTATGGGTAAATATCAAGATTTTGTTGGCATTTCACTCGAATGAATAATAGTTGAAGGGTAGTCTTGTAGATGGAAATTATCAAGTGGAAATTTATACACATTTTGATGTTTGCGATGTTACTGTAGTGTACATCCACACCGGGCAAGCTGAAAAGTTTGCTTGACCACGGTGGGAATCGAACATCACAAACATCATATTCACCTGAGTACACAACACCAACACAAAAATGTTATATACATTCATTAGACCTAACCAGGTCTAATAAATGCAAATAATGCAATTAACGTTAGGTCCCTGCCCAGGAATCGTATTATCTGAACAGACTGAATTGGTCATCAGTTATCACAGTTGCCTTTCTTTCATCTTAAGATCCGATGGTGGTCACAGCATCGAGTCTTATTAGCGAAGTTAAGCAAAGCTTAAACCAGTATGGGGATTTGACAAGAAACAGCCTTGAATTTTACACTTCAAAAACTATAAACTATCGATATTAAGAACCTTAAGCAAGGAGGACGCAATGACATCCACGACGGCAATTATTCTGAATGACAATCATAATATTGTAGAAAAGAAATGATTAATTAAAATGTCATAAAAGTACTAGATGTCACAACATTAAGCTGGTGACGAGAGCCAACACAAACGCCAACCACACACGTATAAATCTCACATCTTGTAACAGGTTTGTCAAACAAGCCGTCAACAAGTTGTGTGTTCGCACTGCTTGTCAGAAGTTGTTAACAAGTTTGGAACAAGCTGTTAACAATTTGTAACAACCTAGTTGATATTATCAGGCTTGTTACAAGGTTGTTCCAACAAGTCCGATACAGTCATGATATAGCAGTATTGTTACAACCTTGTGTCGTCAACCTTGTAACATTCTTGCTTATCATGACTGTATCAAACTTGTTAGAACAACCTTGTGACAAGTCTGATGATGCAATCAAGCTTGTTACAACTTGTTAACAGCTTGTTCCAAACTTGTTACAACAACTGGGAACAAGCAGTGCGAACACAACTTGTTGACATATACCCGTCACGTTTTAGGAAGAGTTACTATTTTTAGATTTTTGTAATTTTGTATTCTTTTGCATTTTAAACTTAACCCTATAATCTTAATCCTAACCATTACTCTAATTCAAACCCTAATCTTAATCCTAACCCTTTCCCTAATCCTAACCCTAAAAGTCTAAAAATAGTAACTGTTCCTAAATTGCCACTCAAGGAAAACTTGTTGTGAAATATTCATTGTATGGATTTGATGCAGTGGACAATCAGCAGTATTTTGAATCAGATATAAAAGCTCCTGCACGGTCATGATTTCCTTTCGTGTTTCTCTCGTGAGAGTGTGGAAAATGTTAAAAGAAAAACATTGTGACAGAGCCGTCAAGTTCAGATGATTAAAAACCTGGAGGATATCTAACCACTGAGGCCATTATAAACAAAATGGGAGAGTATGATCATCGTGCAATTCACAAAACATTTGTGTTTCTATACGATCATTAGAATGCTATGTCCTGCACTAGAAAATGACAAGAGATTAAGATCCAGAATTTGATCAATAATTTTAAATTCAGCCGTGAGATCAGCCCCAAAACCTGACGACTCGCAAGTACACCGTGTGACTTGTACATAAATACCAGTAAACAAACAGTAAACAAGAAACATTTTATTTCATTATATCAAACATTCACTACATTAATCAGATTTCAAAAACTAGCTATCAGGGCTAAAACTATATATACATATTACACCCTTTGGTAACGCGAGTCGCGCGCGTGATAATTCTTAAATAATCTTTATATATGTAATAAATATTTTAAATCTATTATTCTATATCTATTTGTTGGTTCTCTACAATGAGAAACATTCCTACTTCGTTTCCAAATGGATCCGTAAAGATATTAATATATACGAGGCTTTCACAAAGCACTCTCGTACAGCGGATGGTGGTCAACCTGCATTTATCAGAGTGAGGGAATAATTCTTTCAATAAATGGATGCTTTTGATGGGAAATAAATAGAATTGAGATGCATTTTAATTTTCTTGCTTCCATTGACCACCACCTTCTGTCTGGTACCGTTTCACGAAACCAATGAACAGCAATGTTACTGGTGTTTCATTTCCCAGTCGCGATGCTAACCAACACTTTTACATTCAATATTTACACTCCTATTCTTTCTTTGCAATGACGTAATTTTGGGATTTCAATTGACGGGCAGGTGTAACAAAAACGGCTATTTTAATGTATTGATCGAGTTTAGAGACAGTTTAAGACTCGAAAGATGAATTACCGTTCAGTTTTTCTTGCTACAACCATTCTGATAGGAAAAACGTCCACAAGTTGTTTGATTGCCCGTCATTTGGATGAAAAGTCACGTGATTGCAAACAAAGAATTAAGCCTGGTGTACAATACATTATCAACGTTCCTGTGATCACAGTAGACATTTGGCATGGATGATAATAAAAATTGAAATCAGTGTTGAACACCAAGTAAGTTTCCTCAAACATTTCTTACAAATCCTTCAAAACGTTTTACTCATGCAACATTCCTACTGTGATCACAGAAACTTTGATATTGTAATCCAGGCTTTACAGTTATATATAGTTCACATCATCACAGACAGATCTCGTCAAAAAATAACTCACCAGTTATGATAGCATAGACATGGGAACTAGTCCTACACAATGCACACGAATCAAAATATACAAAAATCTATAGTGGATTGGTGGTACCTAAAATGGGTTTCACTAAGCACTATCAAGCCGCAGATGGTGGTCAACATGTGGTGAGAAAGTAATGTCAGTTTCCTATCTTGTATTGATGGAAAATAAGAGAGTTTCATTTTCATGCTTCTATAATCGTCAACATTCCTAAAGTTGACCAGCATCTGCTGCCATGGAACGCGGACTGAAAACGAGGGTCAAACGGAGGATGAGAGTTGATAAGAGTTGGCAGCCATGCATTGTTACAGGGGACATTTCTAGAATTTCTAGAATCTAACTTCAATAGAATACATGTTAGTGTTGGGAAAGCATTAAGAACAGCGAACCAAAGTCGCGTGAGGCAACTCTCATCCTCGTTTCATCCAGATTTAACACTATGTACACTTTGTCGTTCACGCCTGCTTTTTATATCTGTCGATTTGTCTGACCGGCATTTTTTTCTGCTTGTCTTAATAAGAATAAGTCGAGTTGGCTTCACTTCGACGCGACAGGCTGTGCAAGTAGAGTGTGTCCATTGCGATTGACCATCGTGTCCTGGGGAGGAACATTCTCTTCGTCAACATTCTTCAAATGCATAGATTCTGGCGATGTACCAGCTGATTCGTCTGAAAAAATAGTTAGTTAGTTAGTTACTTTATTTCAATATAAAATAAGAAAATATTATTGTTCATTGAGTTTCTCATTCATTGGTGAACGGACTTCCCAACAGGCTATTGTCCAATTGCTAGGGAATCCGAGGTACCTACGATTTAACGTCCTTATCCGAGAAGACGCGAAAGTCTAACCATTTACTGATGTCAATGTAAAGGTAGCACTTCTCGTCAATTATTTTAAGACCTTGAGACTTGAGTGGAGGTCCGACCAAGGATTGAACCCGGGTCTCCCAGCTTGAAAGGCAAGGGTGTGCGAGCATAGGCGTACCGGGCGGGGGGGGGGCGGTAGCCCCCAGTTTTTTGGGCAGTCGGGCAATATTCGATCAACAGTCGGGCAATTTTGGTTTGCAATAAAAAAAATGGGACAAATTCTGTAAATTTTGTCTAAAATTAAGTCAATTTTTTGGCCAATTTTGTGATTTTTGGAAAATTTATGTCCTGTTTCGAAAAATATTGGTTGTCCGGAAAAATTTTTTTGACCCCTAAAATGGTACACTGACCAAAATTTTTTTGGCGACGGGGGGGGAGGTCGCCAAAATAATATTTCCGGAAAAATTTTTTTGGTACTAGTCGGGCAGAATTCCGAAAAGTCGGGCAATTTTCTTTCCGCCCCCCTAATTTTTTCCTTCCGGTACGCCCATGTGTGCGAGTAACCATCACTGGATTGTGACCAAATGGCACTATGCTATTTGCTATATTTGCTATGTTTATTGCTCGAATTTTACAATAAAGGACTTTATTTTTACATACCACCTGGGTTTCCTCGGCTTTTACATAGTACATTAAACCACACATAGCGCATTAAACCCGTCTTCTTTGTGTACAAAATAACGTCAAAAATCAAACAAAGAAAAACAAATTCTCCCATAACCACAGCCGCTAAAATCTTCCCTTGCTGGGTGTTGTCCGGTTCTAGAAAATTAATTAACTTGTTAGTAAATCAAATTAAGTCGATTAATTGCAATTAACTAATCAATTAATGAATTAAGCAATTCATTAATTGAATTAAGCAATTCATTAATCAATCAATGTAATATTTAACTAATCATCAATATGTAATTAATTACACTATGGATCAATTAAGAAAGCAATTACTCAACAGATTAAGCAATTAACTAATCAACCGATCCAATTAAGCAATTAATCAATGAAGTATAAGCAATTACCTAATCAATTGATCATTTAACTAATTACCCCATCAATAAATTAAGCATTTAATAAATCAGTTAAATAATTATGCAATCAATTAGCAGACTAATGAATCAATTAAGTACCTGCTTCATTAACAACGTAACCTACGACAGGAGCACATCTACATGTAGTGGAATCGAACTTTAGTCTGCCTGGACAATCACGTGGCTTGCAAACGAACTTGCATTGTTTTTCATCTAATTTCTAATATATAAAAAGAACAAGAACTTAATTAAGATAAACCTTTAACAGCCAAATAATTCTTTAACAAACTTGTATTCATTTCAAAATGTTGTTACAATTATAGTATGATAGTATATGTATGTATTTATAATGCAAACTGGGAGTGTTATGGAATAAAATGCATGTAAAAATAGGAGTGTTTTAATGAATTAAAAAGTGATTCATTACCTTTCCACTGGGAGGATTATTCTTGTCCAAATTACATTTACAGTTACACTCCTGACTGTCCCAACTGAAACATGAAATGAAGCAATGAATCACATATTGTCATCTCTTCCACACAAGTTTGCATAATGTTAGAGAGTCCTAAGGGGAAATGTAACATATCTTTACAATAAGAAACCTCATCTAGATCAACTTTTTCACTGCCAAAGTGCCTGGATATGATGCAATGATTGGATGAATTTTTGGGGCAAAAACTAAATTAGGAAAACTAATTTGCAATTCATCTAATGATATTATGTCTGGATACGTTGGCAGTGAAAAAGTTGATTAAGACGAGTTTTTTTACCATAAAGATTTAGATATAGATATATTACATAGTTGCAATTTATTCATATTTCTGTGTTTTCCGCTTTGTATGTCATTGCTCTGAAGATGTCTTAAGTTGAAGACGCAACGTTAGCTTTCTAATAAATATTTTAAAACTATATTTTTGTTATGGCTCTTTTACGTATTTTCTGCTGGGCATTAATATTTATCTTAACATTACACTTCGTCTTAGAATGACCCAAATATTACACATACCAAACATGATGCATACTTATGGTTAGTGGTCTTAATGAGCTTGTACCAGTGCGACCAGGATTGAACATAATGATTTTTGAGATGTTCTCTTCTTGGAATTATTTACTTATTTATCGTGATAAAATAAATAAATATTTCCAACCAGAGAAAGTCTCAAAAATCATTACTGTAAGAAAAACTTATCATTAGGTCTGGTTGAAACTCGCGCTTATCATGAGCGGAACATCATGAACATGAACCCATGAGCGCATTTTGCCTAGGTCTTACTAAAAAGCTAAAAAACAAAATAACTTACGATTGATCGCTGCCACACTCAGAGCCTGGAGGTGCCGTGGTATGCATACACGTACATCCACAATTCTCCTTATCCTGCCGAAATAATTTTGGCACGGGACATTCGATGGCACACTCCCCTTTACAGGAAGTGTGATTTTTCAAAATGACATATTCCACTTTATCAGTCTCTCCACCACTCGTTATTTGGACTCGCACGTTTTCGGATTCGTTAAACGTACATCTTTTCCGTTCAGGGTTCTCATCTTCGAAAGAACCCTGGCATCGCTGAAGCATCACAAAATAAGGTCGTCCGTTGCTATTCACAGCAACGACTTGTTCCAAAGGTTGGCAATCAATACCATCACTTGAATCAAGAATGTCTAGAAAATGAAGAATATGTTTAGTAACTTGCAAAAAGTCGAAACACTAAAGAATATATGCATAGTTTTATAATTGGTACGGCTATAAGTTGTCAACATTTCCGAGTTGATCACAACTTGCAGCTTGTCCACCAATATATACTTGGGAAAACACATTTTTTAAACATGTGTCAATGAATCTTAACATGGATTATACCAAAAGTAGTGTAAATGAGACATGGCCAAACATGGCAACTTAAAAATAGCAACAAGCCTTAATTGAAATGTTTGGTAAGGCATATATAACCGCGTGTAATAACACGTTCGTTAAAATACACTGGATCAGACGAACAGACATCAGGCACCAGGCTTGATTAAATGTTTATTTCACAATGGCTGTTTCACAATCCGTTTTTTCCGGCAAAATATGCAAATTACTGACACTACGTAAACTAGATATTTTACACGATTAAATTGCATGTTTCATTTAAAGCAGGCATTAGCCCTTCCTGTATTGCCTATAGGACGTGGTTATGCGTAACAAATTTGGCAATAAAATTAACAAAGAACGATTAAAATTCTCTCTAGGAAGACAGATCATCGTGTTTCGTGGTCCACGACGAGTAATTTGAATAGTATTGTGTGTGTGTTTTATTATGTACTGAATGAATGAGTAAACGCGAAACTGTAAATCATAGTATAAAATCCACCATAAGTTTTTCATATACAGTAAACTATACCACCTATTCACAGCGATACTGGTATACGAACGGATGACAGTCGGTTTTATGAAATCATGAGTCAAGAGACATGACATTTTAATGGTTCTTTGCGTGAGTTCTGTTTGTGTTTCTTTGTTGTTTGTTATCTTAAAAGTATAAAGCGTAAAACGGCAAGCAAGCCTAAATGTATAGCTGTTATCTTTTAAACCGCCCAATTCTGTGGCGTATTTAAACTGTTTTGAATTGTATATGACAACAGAGACACGCATAGCGAGCATAGTACTTGGGTAATTAGACACCATCTGGTATCTCCTCGAAGGAGTAATTACGTTAAACTGAATATTTGTATAGCATCTAGACACAACTATAATCACACGGAACCGGATTCTTTGCATTCACATAACACTCATGAGTTTTTTAAACTACATTTGCTTATCCTAGCTAACATAAACTGCTTTTCCGGGGCAATTTCAAGCACAGTTGGTATATATGACTGGTGCTCTAACATATTGAAACCGCTACAGCGTGGTTTAGAGATAACAGATAAGGTGTCGTGTTGAATCCGTTTAACAGTGTATGTCCCCCCCCCCCCCCTCGTATTTCTTGTCAAATCTATTTCTACGGTATATGGTGTCTGCTGTAAGTTCAAACTACCCTTTTAATAAACAACTCGGAACGATAAATTACGAGAGTATTTAAAACACTTACCAGCACTCTGTGTTAATTGTAGGCAAATAATACTTGTAAAATACACAACGAAATGACCATACATCTTCGGGAAATTTGAACCAGTAACAACCGAATACGAATAGAGTTGAATACTTGAATATAATAAGAATTGGTAACTTGTGCTTTATATACAGGCGTTGAAGATATTACACAGTTGAAGGTAGCGACTCTTAATGTTACTCGCTTCGAGCAATCTGACTCTTATAATGAGATCGTCTTCCGCTATATGCAAATTCAGCCCCCGCTGGCGTGAGTTTGGTTACGCACACCCATATCAAATATCCTCGCAATTTTCGCCCATCGTATGCATACCTTATTTTCCCGGAAACGGGCGAACAAAGAACATCCGTGGACAACGTTCGAAGCTTTCAATTTTCATTCAGTTAAAAATATATTTGTCTATAGTTTACGGTTGAGACGATATTGACCATTTATAGTTATAGACTGTCCAGATATAGCTAATTATAGGTTGGCAGAAACTTTGCTGGAAGCCTTGCTTTTATCCTTTCCAGAAAGCTGGTCAATGCCAGCGAAAGGAAGAAATACATCTGGCAGATAGTTACATTATCAAAGTTTCTGTGATCACAGTAGGAATTTTGCATTGGTAAATTCTAAGTTTTGAAGGATTTGTAAGAAATGTTTGAGGGATCCGGAACAGACTCACTAAGTCAGTTACCACAAATATTTCTAACAAATCCTTCACAACTTAGAATTCATCCATACAAAATGAGTACAACTGTGATCACAGAAATTTTGGTAGTGTGAACTAGGCTTTACACGAGGAAAGCTAAACCACAAGCAAAGTTTATACATCCTGGATAGTTCTATCACAGCGCCCTTAATTAACTGTTTTTCCTGGAGGTCCAGTAACCCTTTATTCATCAAACATTCCTACAGCAGGATGCAATAGTACCTATAGCGAAAACCCTCGGTGTTTGCTTCATAAATAAATACGTGTACACTGTAATTGTGATGTCAAAGTAATTTGGGATAAGTTTGCTTCAAATTCTTGCAATTTTTTGTGATTTGGTTGTAGTTTTTGAATCGGATTCTCTTGAATCAAAGTTTGACATTTACAATTGTGAAAATGAACAGTTATACACGCTCGACACTCCCAAGTTAAGTTAATTAACGGTTTCGAAAAACAGGTTATTTTGATCGATGACGGCATCGCGATGCAAATGAAGTCATCCTTCACTGAGCGGTCATAAGAAATATGACGTCAAATAACAGTTCGTTTTCATTCTCTCGGCGTCCTGGCCTGCCATTTGAAACGAAGGTGAACGAATTTGACGCGTGTCTTAAGACTACCACTTACGCTGAGACCACAGTGGTCATTAGTTGCACGAATTGTACGTGATCAGTACTCGCCATTTTGAGGTCACATGAGACAATTATTAATGTACATTTCTAAGGCCCCCACAGACTGCAGTGATTTGTTGTCAATTTCTTATCGACAACTTCTATTTGTCGACTGTTAATTTTGCGCGATAACTACTCCCCACAAAGTAGAAAAAAACCCGTTGTCGACAATATTGATTTGTCGATTAAAAGTCAAGTTTCATTCCCTTCGAAAAAGGGAACTGTACTTTGTTGTCGACTACTAAAAATTTAACAAATTTGTATCGACAACTTATTGTCACAGGACACAGACCTGATTTTTGGTCGTTCCACAACATCTTGTCGTCGACAACAACAAAGTTGTCGACAACTATTTCGCTAGTCTGTCGAGGCCCTATTTCCTTGTGTTTTTCAGGTATACAGACAGGTAGCTGTATATCCCTAACAATCAGCAGCTTCTTATTATTGCCATTACTTACACTGGTGCAGACAACTCAAGATTACATTTCAAACAGTTACAACTAATACAAAGAAGATAAGAGTGTTTGGTTGCACGCACAATTCATTTTCATCGCATATTTCGGTTCTTTAGAGCCGTTTCTCAAGCGTTGATTGCTATACGAGATCGTGACCATACAACTCAAGTACTTCCGTTATTTATCTCACGATTCTAATATTGTCGTAGTTTCGGGTCTCGACGAAATTAAATTACTTTCGTAACGGCAATTATACCACCACGTATGGTACATCAGTGTCCCGGCCACAATTGTGTCTCAGACCTTAGTGTGAGAAGAGTGCTTCCAGTTCAATTCTACCAAACACTACAGATTTTCCTTCTAGTACTGTTGTCGGTAACGAGCCCCCCATCCGCACGTGGTAAAAC
The DNA here is from genome assembly GCA_902702795.2 of Paramuricea clavata. Taxonomy (NCBI): domain Eukaryota; kingdom Metazoa; phylum Cnidaria; class Anthozoa; order Malacalcyonacea; family Plexauridae; genus Paramuricea; species Paramuricea clavata. The sequence goes on along the minus strand of CACRXK020000653.1, from coordinate 50,846 downwards.
AAGACTTGTATCTTGCTATTTTGAGGACAGACCAGGAAAAAAGCCTGAGAAATATTTGTTTTAGAAGATTAAGGAAAATTTTCCAGACAGAAATCATTAATATACTCAGTCTCAGACTTCCTTATCTGTCATTTTGAAACATGTAACATATAAAATACCGCCACGTACATTCTGTTGTTGCATACATAATCGCGTTTGCCATTGTGCTCACCTACGCAACATTTGAAGAAGGCAAAAGGATCCGAGCAACATTAAAAGCTTTCGTGTAAGCTTTCGTGAAATTGTTAGGCGTTGTAAGAGCAATAACGTTATTGCCGGTTTGTAAAGTGCGGACGGGAGGATAGAATACTTTAAGCACCAATCGAGGATGAGTGTTTGGCAGTCACGCAATGCTACAGGGGACATTTCAAGGTTTGATGAATGTTCCAACTATATTTTAACTTAAATAGAATACATGATAGTGTTGGGAAAGCATTAAGAACAGCTAACCAAGATCACGTGACTGTTAACACCTATGCGGACTTTAGACCCGGACTTTAGAACAGAAAGATTTCAGTTCCTCCTGTAACTACACTGAAGCCGGACTCGGGGACAGGACTGTCCCTAAATGGTCAGAAAAACATCTGAAACAGAACTATAAAAGAGCTATCCATTCTAAAACAACACAACTGCTGTTAATTATAGCTGAGTAACAGAAGTTCCTGTCTATCTCAATCAATTTCATTTCGCTATCTGTGTATTGACAGGCATTTCCTAAACGTTTGACAAACATAGCAATATAGGAAAGAGTCCACTTCAAAATGGCTGACTTGTTGAAGTGGAATTTGGCTCACCTTCAGTAAACGTTGGTGACTGTTTGAACGATAGCTAACAGGCTCTGTAACACGCCTACATCAAGAGAAATAGAATATTACCTCATAGTTATACAACATGGGGTTGTATTAAGTATACTACATTTTTGTAGGTTATGCCATGCACGAGGAAATCGTCTGGCGTTAGACAGAGCCAAATAATTCGGTGTTAATTAAAAAGAGTTGTGCATCCCAACTTCGCGAGTACAGTTAGGGAAAGTTATACATGCATGATCTTGAATTTAAACTACCCTGAAGTATAAAAGTTACGTTGTGGGCGCTAACAATTTTAATTTAAAAAGATGATTTGATGTTGTATATAAAGCGGCGATTTGAGTAGAGTGGGTTATATTCTACAGATTACATAGTACACAAAGAATGAAGCTAATCTGCAATAGACGTCATGGGCACTCATGCAGGCTCTTGTAAACAGCATCAAAGTAATCAGCCGGTCTGAACAGGTTACAACACATTCACGTGAAATAGCAAAGCATGTCACAGCCCGTAACATAATCTATTTGTTCATAAAGGGTGGGAAATTTCTAAGAACATTCATGATACACATAATCCCATAAAAATTCCAAACATCTCGTCTATGAAAACAAACAGATGGTTCATCCCACTAGACAAGAAGTACTTCAATGTAACTGAATCCCAAATTAGCCGACATGCATAGAATCTAATCATTGTTATTATCAATAGTGTAATCAGCACATCGCGGAAATTGATGTCACAGTAATTAAATTAACTTGTTCATTTCGTAGTTTATTGAAGAGTGCTGAATCCAAAAGGAATGGAAAGCATTAACTTTTAGGGAAAGTGTACAAGAGACGGCTTTCTTTGAGCCAATTATTGCGTAGCTAAACTGAATTGTCATTAATGTACTTATAATCCATTCTTAGTTAAAAGACAAAGAGCGTTATCTTCGGGTAGAAAAAAATTAAGTCGTAAGTAACAAAGCCACAGGACCATCCCTTACTGATCTAGTGTTACTACAGAAGGAAGTCAAAACTAAACTAACATATTTTACACCGGAAAGCTCAATCAGTTCGAAACTGTTCTTTCTAGAGGTTCGGTAGAGGTCATATGTTTTTTTGTTGTTGTTACCACGTAAACTAACTTTATTTACACCAGATAGTTCGATCAGTTCTAAAATGTTCTTTCAATATAGAGGTTCGGTATGAAGGTCATCGTTTTCTTATTTTTAGTGAATTTCCTGCCTCCCAAGAATTGTAGTCCACTAAAAGTCACTTTTTTACCATTTATTTAAAATATTAATTATAATCACAAATCACATTCTCATCACTTGAATCACTGTCTCACTCCCTCACTCTCACTAGTCCCATGCATTATATATATTTTAGATTATCTCACGTTCAGTTCATTCTCACCTATGATTGGTTCGTCTTAATTGCATTATTTTTCTAATTATTTTGCACTATATTATTAAATCAACACATAATCAACCCCATTCTCCGACATATTGTTGTTCCAGTGTTACTACAAGAAGAAACCTAAACTACCTTTTTTACACCGCGGATAGCTCTATCAGTTCTAAACTGTTCTTTCTAGAGGTCCAGTTAAGGTCATCGTGGGTTTTTAAAATTCCTGTGTCGACACAGGAGGAAACCTAAGTACTCGGTGGAAACCTATACCGTGTTTGGTATAGAGTCAAACTGGAAGCACTCTTCTTACATGCGACTATAGGGTTGTTTTTGGTGCATTTAAATAATCATAAATTCTCGTTTCACCGTTACGTATATTATGTACTTCGCTTTTCTTTGTATAGAAGCCGGTAGCCAGTCTATCTATGTACATTGCCGTTTCAAAACGGAAACTAAAACGGAAACCCTTATTTGGCCAATATATACAAATTACACTTACACTCAGTTCCAAGTATCCTCGGCGGACATTTGATTACCAGGAAAGGGGGAGAAGTAAATTCTAGAGAACATAAATATATCAATTGTTAGGGGTTACGAGCTCTACCAACGATTACAAAATGCTTTACCAGGGAATAGAAACCGGAATGCGAATTTTTCCTGGTTTTCGCGAATAGGTGGGCCGGTTTGAAGGCTTTTGTAGATGAAAATTTTGAGGCTAAGACCATATACAACTTAACCAGCAGCAGCAGTTGCAAAAATGCAACTATAGGCTCTCTCGTAGGAATCGAACCCACTGCCCTGAGATTCTGAGCTACAGAGACCAGTTGTCGAGCACTGAACAACCACAAGTTCTTGCAGTAAAGATGGTGATCAATCTGTTGTTATCAGAGTGAAAAATTACTTCATTATATATACAGCTATTTCAATTAAGGTTGTCCACGAGCAAAGCGGAAAAGTCGAATACGAGCGCGAAAGGCCGTGCTGGGAATCGCTTTGAAAATTCATTAATTTGTTAGTGATTCCCGTGCAGCAGCCTTTCGCGCTCGTATTCGACTTTTCCGCAATGCTCGTGGACAACCTTAATTGAAATAGCTGTATGTAATGGTTTTGTATTTGGTGTATAGTAGTTTGAATTGTAAATTTGAGACATTTTTAAAGTTTAAAGACGATTGAGGCTGCGAAATCAAGATTATTCATATTGAGTTTTTTTGGACGCTCTCTGCTTTGAAATCTATTTTTATTTCACAAGCTTTCGACTGCCAGACTGCAGTCTGTCTAAAGTTGACTTCCATTTGCTGCATATTAATGTTTCTGTGAGGAATTTTGCGAAGGCAAATTCTAAGTTCTGAAGGATTTGTAAGAAATGTTTGAGGGAACTACTGAGTCACTGTTAAACACCGAGTGAGTTCCCTAAAACATTTCTTACAAATCCTTCAAAACTTAGAATTTACTCCTATGCAAAATTCCTACTGTGATCACAGAAACTTTGATAGTGTAAACCAGACTTAATACAATCATGAGCCTCTAGCCGCGCATGTATATGAATGTCCTGGGAACAAGGATGAGAGAGAAAAATCGATCACAAGTTTTTCCTCAGCGGAACCAGACATTTATTCGTCATGGGAAGGTACACGTGAGAAACTCAATATCAAATTAGCTTGCCAGAAATAATCTGAAAAATGCCTAAAATATCCGAAGTAAAACAAAGCTGACATTCTTTTAATGCTTAATTTCTTGTATTTCTATCTCTCTTACACGAAAACAAAGAGTTTACAGTATGAATACTTTGAGAACATTCAATCTTGTATGCACAATATAGAATATAGCACAAATAGAATATATGCACAAATAGAATATAGCACTTTTATAGTAGAGATGCATGGGTTGAAATATTCTTTTATGAATTATGTGCCCATTTTTGCGGTTGAAATAGACTAGAATTTTTAACCAAGCCAAGAAAGTTTATTAAAATACGTATAAAAGAAAATTTAAACATTTTTATAACGAAAGTGGTCTATTATTAAACTAAGGATAAATTGGACATATACTACATTTTGTCATTTTGCCAGGAGATCAAAACGGAAGATATAACTATACGTGTAAAGATTAATGACGTAATTATTGTGACGGAGCAATATTGGAGAAACACCGTGAGAAAATGAAACAATTCATAAATGATATCGAATGACGTTTAGGATACTGCTTGAATTGCTCAAATCGTTATATATTAACATGATTTCCTTGTATGATAATTTTTGAATTCAGCTTGTGATCATCGGTTAACTATTTTTGCTTAAAACAGTTTTACTCCCCAAATTTTCTGAAAAATATACTGAAGCTCAAACCCACAACAAACTATATTACATCCTTCCAAAGTCACAAGAAGGAACTTTGTTTTAGAGCTTAAGCAATTTGTTTTCGACACTTTTTTACAGAAAGAAGCTTTGTACTAGAAGAATAGTTTTTCATTCAGTAATTTCAAGTGACGAAAATCCTACGTTTTGATTAAAAATAAAACAGTGAGTCTCTGTTTTCTCCGCTCAAAGACGCCGAATTGGGGGCGTTATGAAAGTTTTAATCCGGAAAATACACGCCATAGAGTATCGAAACAACGTCACAATAATTACTATAGCTACAGATATAAATTTACAAGCTATATATATATTATAAGGTGTGATTTTGTACAAGGTGTGATTTTGTCATTGGCATTAACATTTTTCATGGGTCTAAAAGATATAGCGAGACTATGTTTGCTTGCATGTTTATATCGATATCGTTACGGTTGGCGGACGAATATATTATATACTCTTTCATATATTGACCTATATGATCCTTTAGTTTACACAGTAGCATTGACTTGTGAAAAGTTTGACAAAAACTGGACGTCTTCATTATACATGCCTGAATTAAAGTTTTAATTGTAGTATAATGCCTATTATATACTTGACACTCCTTCCCTAAACAAAATTGATAAATTTCGTGCGAAATGTGGGAGGATGATTGGAGGAAGCCTAACGAAAAGTGTATTTTCCTTATAATTTCGAGTCTAATTTATTAACTGTTTGTCCGCAATTGTTGATCAGACGTCTTTGTGACTTTAGATTCTTACTGCTTTCAAGAAATAGCGAGTTTTTGGAGTTGTTATATTAGACTCGTATGCATGCATGCCCACGTTCTTTAAAGATCTCCTGCACAGGTCAAAACAAAGTCGACCTCCCACTATTCACTAACCGCATTGTACAATACGAGTATATGTTATGCAATCGTTTTCATCGTCATAGTAATATAGTGATGTGTATATTAATGTTTTAACTGCAAGCTAAATTTAGTTTCCTTGCATCTTAAAAGATGTTTTTGTACAGTATGTTGCGCAATGCGCCCTCAAAGCTAATAAGTATAATTGTATTTAATTGACAATTTTTTACTATTATTTTATGTTTCTCAACCGGCAACTATGCATTTAAAAAGATAGCTAGCTGTATAAACTAGAGAATAAAGCTAAAACAAATCAATTTTGAGAGGTACGCCAAAAAGATTTTCGGTTTTGAACATTTTTATCGCAAATATACGACAAAGAAAAAAATTGGTTATTAAACGTTCGATAATTTCGTATTTGGGCGAGAATTCCAGTTGAATCGTGTGATTCGTGTCAATTCAACAGGATATTGCTATCATTTCTTGTTCGCGGAAGTGTATTGGTTTATATATATTTAGTATCACGTTTGGAGGTGTTTATGTGGTTTAACCGTTTAAGTCGGCCAATATGAGACATTTTTTGAGATGTTCAGTTCTAGTTGCGTGGGCGAACTATCTTTGCTAGAACGATATCTCAAACGTGGTGGTCCAGTGTAGGTAGTATTCTACAAATCAATAAGCTGTCGTGGTTTGTGTCTGAACTACCTGAAAAAGACATCTCAAACGTGGTGGTCCAGTGTAGGTAGTATGCTACAATAAGCTGCCGTGGTTTGTGTCTAACTACCTAAAAAGATATCTCAAAGGGTTCCAGTGCTGAAAAAGATTAAATGATACCACATACACTGGACCATCACGTTTGAAATATTTTTTCAGGTAGTTCAGACAGACAACGCTGTCAACGCGGTAACTTTATATTGTAGAATACTACCTACAGTATATATTATTACGAACTTTCCAGACAATCACATCTCACGCCCGAAATATCTCACATTCTCTTGCAGGGAAAGTCGTTTAATCCACATTCAATTCTCCAAGACAGAATTGGATCTCTGTTTTTGAGTGAAGATTTAGTCATGATCTCATAACCGAAACATCTAAACAATGTCTCATACTTTCCGAACAATGATAAAATCCATTTCTAATTAAAACCCATTAACCCAACAATACTGGTAGACCACTGGTCAAGCGTGCTTCCGTTTACAAACATGTACTTCCTACAAAAACAAAGGTGTGAAAACCATACCTGTTATTTGTACACTAATTATGTCCACGGCTCAAGTGCTAAACAAATGAGAATGATAAAAATAAATAAGGGATATATTTTATAAATCTACTCTAGAAAATGTAAACTAACCTAACTTTGATCCAGTGTTACTACAGGAGGAAACATAAACTAAACTAACTTCATTTATACTGGATAGCTCTATCAGTTCTAAACTGTCCAGTAAAGATCATCTCTTGTTGATCTAGTGTTATACTAAAGAAGGAAACATAAACTAAACTAACTTTATTTACACTGGATAGTTCTATTAGTTCTAAATTCTCTATTAGTTCTCCGGTCCTAGAGATCCAGTAAGGATCATCTCATATTCGGATCCAGTGTTACTACAGGAGGAAACATAAACTAAACTAACTTTATTTATACTGGATAGCTCTATCAAGTTTTAAACTGTTCTCCATAGGCCTAGAGCTCTTCTCACAAGAGATGAAATTATAATCAGCTCTGCTGTATATTGCAGGAATGAAACACGTACTGGTCAGAGAGGTGAGTGACGCCACACAGATTAGTCTTTAAGTTAAGTCGCCTAAATTGAGCTGTCGGCTAACTCGTATACACTTATTTTACAATACCACAGCCTGATTAACAGTCCGTACTGCGATCATCGACAAGGGCCCCGAACATAAGCCGGAAAAAAACAATTAGTACTACGACCGCATGCAGATAAAAGCATTTAAAACACGTTCAAAGTCAGTCAAAACATAATTCAACAAGTAATAGAGGGCGAGGCATGTTTTTTACACTGTATTCAGTAACTGTAGTGATAAATACCTTAGCGGGAAATAGCGTATCACCACAGGCATTGGCGACCAACAGATGCGTGGGCAGTTTATATAATCAGCAACCTAGACGACAAACAAAAAAAACATCGTTAGTAGACATTTTGACTTTGAACTTTTGGTTTATGTTTTTTACATTGCGGAATAAGAAGGTAATCTGGGTGTAAACAAAGTGACTGAGACCAGGAGGGTTTCAATATGAAGTGTTTATATGCCCGGATGAAACGAGGATGAGTGTATATATGAGAGTTGGCAGTGACGCGATCTTGGTTAGTTGTTCTTAATGCTTTCCTAACACTATCATGTATTCTATTGAAGTTAAACATAGTTGGAACATTCATCCAACCTTGATCATGAAATTTCCCCCCTATAACAACACGTGACTACCCACTCTTATCAACTCTCACTCTCATTTGACCTGGGTTTTGAAATCAGCTGCTACATAAAGATTGAAAAAATATCTCATGCTAAATGTTTCCCCATTATTTGCCATCAAACATGCGCAGAAAAAAATACTTTAATACTAGACCAGACATCTTGTCGCTAGGAACGGCTAATTCCAAAACAAAGATCCTTTTGCTTATTCTCTAGTTAACTGTTAAGGTGGGTCAGCTACAGAAGACGGTTATCTGGGTGTCGTGCGCGACTAAACTGTTCACTGACAAGTACAGACTGACCTTTGGTCTTTTGTTGTATGGGTGGGTTTCACAATACTAGCACATGGTGGTTAACTGTAAAAGAAAAGACAGCTGTATCAGAGTGACTATATGTATCGAGTTTGTGTTTCGTAGTGAATACATGTAATGAAAGCATTTTACATCATTTGTTCGCCCCCAACATTTGAAATCGAGGACCATGTATGGAACAGGGGTTGTGAAACCGGCCTCTTCACTTATTGTACACCAACAAAGCGCGCACATACAAAGGCTATCGGCATTAAAGTAGCGTGGGATAAGTGCAGACCCCCAATTTTGCAACCACACAAGTGAAGAAACACTATAGGGGTCACACGATTTTAGATTTGTTTCTCAGGCGGTTGGGTAAAATTAGTAACAAAAATTTTAGTGGCAGGTACCGCGCATGGGTCTGTTTGGCACGTTCGTGCTCAGTGCCTTTTACTGAAGGGATCATTTCTGTCTGTTTCTGTGTTATTTTTATTTTTTGTGTACTTGAATGCTCTCCGACAAAACTGTGAAGTTAAACAAACACTGAATTATACAAAAGTGAATCACAGACGTTCGGTCGATGAAGGAGACTAGACGATGCGGGCGGGGGCTGCGAGCAGGCTAGACCTTGTAAGGAATTGTAGAAACTATGCTGGGCGGTATCTTATATAGGAAAGTCGATGTTACATGAGTAATAGTTCCAAAGAAGGAACAGTGTAAAGGCCCTTCTTCTGAAAGTTAGAAGGAGGCTTAAGAGCGTTTACAGGTCGGCTAGTGCCGAATGTGTCTTTCGTCTCTGTCAGGGGTTCAGTCCCAGCAATATCCGATACTCACTATAGTCGTCTGGGGCTGGTTGTATAAAAAGCTATAGTTAAAATACAGCTACAGTCAGTACAAAAGTTAAGGTCCAGCTCCGCCAAGGCCTCTCAAGAAGATTCTCATCTCGGCACTGAAGAGACACTATGACGACCGTGACACAAAACGGAAAGAAGAACTAGATATCCCACCGCTTTATAAGGCCATATAAAAAAAAATAGTTGGTTAGCGTCCTTAGCTTTTGCCAAAAAGTGGGCGGGCGGGCGCTTTTTTTTTAAATTTTTACAAATTTTTAACGCCTTGATTTTACTCACTGTTAGGTCCGAAACTGGATTTTCTTGCGCAGTACAGATATTTTTTTTATATATTTCAAAATATCTCATACCGTCATTTTCGCACGCAATTTCGCAAATTATTAACACAATTGACTACAGTCAACAGAAATACTACATATATTGGAGCCCGTTGATCAATAAAAGTCGTTTTTTTTTAAAATAAAAAATAAAAAAAATCCTGAGCGGGGTCTTTTTTGTGGGCGGGCGGGGACGCTAACCAACTATTTTTTTATGTGGCCTAAGACAGGTATGCGGCAGCGTTCCTTTCCATACAGAGGGACAAAATTGTGGAACAATATACCGAAGGACATTCAAGACATTTCTAGTTTGCCAATTTTTAAAAATTCAGTAAGAAAGCTTTTATATAAGGAGTGGACTACTTCATACCTTCTAATATTTCTTTCTTAATTTGGGAATTAAGTATCTCAATTATATAATTTAAATAGTTTTAGATAATCTTAAATAATTTTAAATCTGTAAATATAATATAGTCATTATCATATTACTTGTAATTGTCTCTGAATATTATTTAAATATAATGACACAATTATAATAATAATAATTTAACCAAGTGATATATACATCAAATTGCTTCTAAAAACCTAAATATTCTTTTAATTAAGCCAATACAAATGGGGTGGAAAAATTCGTTGCAGTAACTCTAAATAGTGGTTAAAAATAGTGAAGAGTTTTATACAACCGTTAGATTATATTTTCAAAAAATACGGGTATGATCAAACTTTATTCAAGCCTCTAAAACGTAATGAAACCATTTGCAGGATTACTGGAGCATATAGCCTCGATTTCATTCTTTTTGAAAATAGACAGTACCACCAAACATTGCCTAAGACTGAATAAATTAAAGAAATGAAGGAATGAAGTCGAGGCTATGCGTGTGGCCCATAACAACGTATCTTCAAATTCTAGTTAAAAATATTATAATTATATTATAATATTTTTAACTAGAATTCGATTTTCGCCTGGTGTTTCTATTGCCGATTATGGTTACGCCAAACGACACGTGTCAGCCCAAATGATTTATAAATACACAAAGCACGACGATTCCCGAAGCTTCCCGAAGGTCTACGTACGCACACGCGCGACGTACACGCATCAGATTTCATCCCATCGAGACAACTGTTTTGACATATCTCGATTACACAAGGGCAGGAGCATATATAATACTTGAAACGCATGACCGTTCCGCGAACGGAAAACCACGCTCGAGATCCAAGCTGTCATTATACAGGCGTGTGTATATAGGACGTTTTCACACCTCATTGTCAGCATTTACTCAGGAAGTCACAAGCAGTTCAGACGCAAAGATGAGTCGCTTCGGACTACACGTTATTGTATTGACAGCATTAACCCTCATTTCAAGCTGTTTACGCACAGGTATGAAATATTATTTTTACATTTGAACACTTAAAAGTAAGAGATATTGGTAATTTAATGTGTAATCGTGTATCTGCGGCGCTATAGCTTGTAGTTGGCAGAAGTCGCGAACACGTTGAATTCTGTGGTATTGTATCAATAATTTACATGATAGGCATGCTCGGTGTTACTTCGCGCTCATAAAAGAGAGCGGCATACTTCATAAGAGCAACGTTTCAACTCTTAAATTGTGTTAAAACACTGCTATACTTATCCACATTGAATGTTAGTTCAAGTTTCAACCAACCAAGTTAATTTAAACCGTTAAATCTGTTGAGTCATCTGAATTCCCACGGTTTTCAAGATCTTTATAAAGTTACGCTACACTCGTTGTCTGTCAGAGTGTCTGCGCTTTAAACTGGCTACGGCACAATTCACTCATGTAAAATCGTAGAAATAACAAAATTTCAGTGATATAAACATCAATCCATGAAAAATTGTTTATAACAGACAGGATAAGGTTTAAAGAGCCCAATATCTTGCTTTAAACATCAAATTTTAAGAAACTATGTTAATGGCTTGTTGGTATGTGGTAATATCGCATCAATAATATGAACACGCGAAGTATGATTTTGACGCGTTCAAAGATATATAATAAACGTCAGAAAGGTTTATAATATAAGACTTTTCCATCTTAGTATTCCTTACATATATTTCGTGAATTCTATAATCTTTTAAGCTTATTCAAATGAATGGAATTCCTAAATTAGCCCAAATTATCTTGATGATCTCTAATATCAAAGTGTTGCTATATTGTTACATGCAAAGCGTACATCACCAAACACTATCGACTATCTTCATCAGATATTATCTATATAAACTGTTGTGTATGTTAATACGACCCGTAATTCGGAAAGTTTTCAAAAACGAGCCATATCTCATGAATGTAATCTTGTGAGTCGGAAGTTGTGATATGCCGATGGCATTTGAATTATTTTCCGTGTACGCAAAGAAGCACATGTTTCACCGAGTGGACTCCTTTCATTTTCTTGGTATTCAGGAAATTCTACAACTACAAGCAATTTTCGCTATGCGGTAGTAAAAACTCAATTGCGAACTTAAGCAAAGCTTAATCTCTAGTGCGGGATCGTGACAAGAAATCGCCTTAAATTTTACACTTTCATAATCATAAAGAACTAATGCACCTATCAATGTTGACCCCCAGAGAGGGGGTCGGGCATATGTGGGGTATTTGATCATCAATTGCATCCCAACCCTGGGGATTTTGATTAGCATTTTGGCCCCGAGTTGGGGCAATTTGAGCCGAATGACTTTTATTAACATAGTATTTATTGCAATTTATTGCAAAATGGTGGGGCATTTGACCAATATTTATTGCCCGACGGTGGGGGCATTTGATTGAAAATTTGCTCAAAAAATCAAATGCCCCCCTATGCCCTCCCCCCCCCCTCTGGGGCTTAACATTGATAGGTGCATAACAGGCAGGATAAAGTACAACGAGGACTACTAATAATATCATATTAATGCAAGAACATGAGCAGAAATTAAGAATTAAAATCCCACGGAAGTTTTAGACGTCGCCGTCGCTCTGTTTTACAACGGCAAAATACAGATTATCACGTCTGATATACAACGCTTGTATTTCAAGCTGGGACAACTGCTAATTTAAATTGGGTCCTAGAACTTTTCTCAATCATGAACCCTGTGTTATCCTTGATCCTTAAACTGCATCATATTTTCATACGATGGATAATAGACGACAAGTTTTCTTCTGCAATCATTTGGTTCAACGAGTTTGTTTACGTGGCCGTCGCATTCCCGTCCTACACGGAGTGTTAAGGTCGCTCCTGTTTGTTTTGAAGAAATTGTGGCAAATGTGAATTGTAAAAGGAAGACAGCTAGTACTTGATCGTTGATCGACAAGTCATTCAAAAATCTGTCAAAGTGCTGCCGGAATGTGGGAAATGATATTTCACAAAATGAAGAATATTCCAGGAGGGATATATGGAGTTTTAATCGAAGCGGGGGTCTTACCTCCTACTAAACTCAATCTTATTTTCTCACTCTGGTAATTGCAGGTGTAGTGCAACTTTTGGCCCAACCACATGCAAGTATACCCTATACTAGGTATAGCTCAGTCGGTTAGAGCGCTGCACCAGAATCGCGGGTTCCTTGATTCCTGTCAGCGGCCCTACACTGGCATTCGACCAAAATTTCCATGAGCATAAACCCCTTCAACACTTAATGAAAATCCTAAAAGTAGTAAGTGAACTCCATTAAAACTCTTTATTCTCAAGGTGCGGCACAAGAAGTGATCGAATTGAAAAATGAACTCTGCAACCCGCGATCGACTATAATTCCCATAGATCAACCTTCGTATCGACACTTTCCATATTACGTCACTCTGTACCGCTGTGGCGGCTCCGACGGCTACACGTCTCCGCGTTACAGGACCTGCGTGCCCGCAACTACCAAGGACGTCAGAATTAAGGTGCGGAACCTGGACACGTCAGAGTTTGCAGAGATTATTGAAAAGAACCATACATCATGTAAGTCAGCGTGTGCGAACAACAAGGCGATGTGCGATGCGGAAATGGAAGCGTGGAATGAGCAGGCTTGCCGATGTGAATGTAGATATCCCGACGGACCACCTCAAGCTTGTCCCGCTCGATTCAAGTAAGTGATGCAGGCACGGATTTTCTGGGGGGGGGGGGAAGGTGCGCACCACCCCAGAAATGATTTGCACCTTCCCCCCTCAGAGGCATTTGGCACCGCCCCCAAAAGTTTTTGCACCAACGCAAATTATAATAGTTTATAGTTCAAATAATTATAGTTTCATATTTGATTATTCTTACTACTAAATTTGTAAAATTACCAATATTATGGTCTCAGATCTCGCCATGCAGACATAGAAAACAAATTTTGTTAAACTTTTTCCTTGGCCTTTCCGGGCGTTGCCACCAGACCCCGACCAAAGCAAGCAGCAGCACCCCCTCAGATATTTATCCCCCCCCCCGAACGAAAATATGAAAATCCGTCTCTGAAGTGATGACGATCAACTTTATCTAAACACACTAATCTTTGAGAAAACCTTCGCACATTTGAAGTGGTCTTTGTCAGTACCAAAACCTCGCACTAATAACATGAAAAATAGTTTCATGTATGACGGAGCAAACCTTAGGAATTCTATTCCAAAAGAAATTAGGGAAAGCAAATCACTTTCTTCCTTTCGAAATAAAATCGCTGCTCATATCCTACGAGTAAATAAAATTTCTATCTGTTTAGCTGATTTCCAAAAGAGGTGTGCTAATGTTACGAAATACTTACTTAAATATTACTATATTAATTATTTTCAACATATGATTAGCTGATCAATATATTTAACCTAGACAACTAATTTCTAAAAACAAAGGTCGACGAAGAAATCTTTTTGCAAAACGAATAATAAGATACCGAACTTCTTAGTCTCATTCGGCCAGGGACGCCGGAACGATGTGAAGGCAAGGGGGGCAGATTTTTGTGAAAGGGCACTTTTGAATTGATATATACTAAGAGATGTTTGCAAAACATCGGGAGTTGAACTTTTCCTAATCATGTTTTCTATATATTGGATGCCAGGGGTGTGAGGGGGTTCTCCGCCAGGCGATTTTGCTATTCTTGAAGCTCGATGACTGCATTTCTTGCGTTTTCTGAAGCAAATTCGTAAAAGAATTGAAGAAGATTTCTGACAATCGCTATTTCGCCAAGGCAATCCTTTAAATTGAAAGGGCACCTTTGCCCCCCTTGCCCCTCCTGGTAAAGGGCAACGGGGGTGGCTGCCCCTCCCAGTTCCGGCATCCCTGCTCATTCCGACTTTTTTAGACATTTTACAACGGCGGTGTGTTGCAAGTTGCATGCAACATTGCCTTGTCTAACACCCTTGGATTGCAACTAGTGTCGCAATGAAGAATGAAATTTCTACTTTTTGCACTGATACGCAACCAGTTGCAGCGCCCAACACCCCCATGCATTGCCAGTTTTCTTGAAAATCAATAACGAAATAGACTTCACGTTGCTTTTGCTCATGCAGTTTTCTCCTATCTCTCTTATACTCAGGTGGAATAGATACATGTGTGCTTGTGAATGCAACAAGGAAGAACACGCATCGCAATGCCTTGCGGAAGGAAAGGTGTGTATGGTGTCATGGTCAGACCCACGCTTGCCTTTCAAGCTTGGAGAGCCGGGTTCAGTCCTTGCTCGGACCTCTACTCAAGGTCTTAGCATAATCGAAAGTGCTACCTTTACATTGACATCAGTAAATGGTTAGACTTTCGCGTCTTCTCGGATAAGGACGTTAAATCGTAGGTACCTCGGATCCCCTAGCAATGGACCTATTCCCTAATGAACAAAATTTTGATCTGGACAAGTCTAGACAAAAATTTCATCACAACTTGAAAGAGCATCACAAAATTAGTAATATTCCGAAGTTTCGTTGCGAAATGTTGTTAAAATGCGGATAATATAGTCCTGCGAAGTTTGCCGTTTTTCAGTCATTTTGTATTACGCACGGGAAATTGATACCGCTTTCTGAAAAAAAAGGTATCAATTTCCCGTGCGTAATACAAAATGACTGAAAAACGGCAAACTTCGCAGGGCTATATTAATCGCATTTTACAACATTTCGCAACGAAACTTCGGAATATTACTAATTTTGTGATGCTCTTTCAAGCTGTGATGAAATTTTTGTCTAGACTTGTCTAGATCAAAATTTTGTTCATTAGGGAATAGGTCCATTGGGCATAGTCGGCATAGCCTGTTGGGAAATCCGTTCACCAATGAGTGAGAAACTCGACAAACAAAATAAACAAATACACAATCAGTCCAATTATATATAAGTCAGTTCAATTAGCGAGATATCAAAATTCTGGGGACAATTTTCGCAATATTTTAATGATTACACTTTGTATTCTTAGGTGTGGAGTCATGATAAGTGCGGATGCGAATGTTCTCCTCGGGTTATCACTAGATGTAAGAAGTTAAATATGGTTTTAAATGAGCAAACTTGTCGCTGTGTATTAGGAGAAGTTGTGTTTGGAGCTAAAACAGGGACAGGTGAGACTTGAAAATATCTGGTGCCGCAGCAGAGTGCGAATTAACAAATATAAAACATTTTCCGTGTTGATATACAGTTATATCATAGAATAAAGATCCATATAGAAGGGCCACTTACGTCGGAAGCTTTGTAGTTTCTGTCCTCACGCATGTCGCATTACGCAAGTTGGCCACCATTGTCCTAGCCAGTCAATGACATTTTCTGGCCAATAAACACGCTGTACTGGCTGGCTGCTCCGCCTTCTGGCCAGTAAACTGCATATTTTTGCATAAAAAAACGAGGACACGCGTTGCATCGCTGAGTGGCCCTTCTGTTATTGATCTTTTTTCTGTGGTTATATCAACACGAGTGGAAATTGGGGAGTGTTTTCACACAATTTCGAGTTTTCTCAATTTCCACGAGTGTTGATATTAATAACTATATGTCAATACGGAAAAAATGTTTTATATTTGTTTTATAATATAGCACAAAGAAATATTATGAAACAAATTTTCCGTGTTGACAATGAGTTATATCAACACGGCTCTTAGCCAATCAGCGTTCAGAATTTACAAATGCTATATTATAATTAACGATATAAAAACACCGTTAGCAAAGTTAGGAAAAGGCCAA
The DNA here is from genome assembly GCA_902702795.2 of Paramuricea clavata. NCBI lineage: Eukaryota > Metazoa > Cnidaria > Anthozoa > Malacalcyonacea > Plexauridae > Paramuricea > Paramuricea clavata. The sequence goes on along the minus strand of CACRXK020000653.1, from coordinate 34,442 downwards.
AAAAATTAGTGCCCGACAATTTCACGGGAAAAAATGGTAGGTCAACGTTTAGTTTTCGATATCAATATACCACGCATACGAAGGATATTAGTAAGCTGAAAAAACATCTGATGTATAATAAACATTTCATTTTCATCGTTTTTTTGCAGGACAAGAGAAGGGAATTTCGAAGACAATGCTAGTTGGAATCGTGTTTGGTGAACTGTTGCTATTGCTGTTCATATTTGATCTCATTTTATACATGACTAAGAAATGGGGTTTCATGTATTATATAAAAAAATCTGTGGGAAAAGCCGTTTCAAAAGGTGGGGAATGTTCATGATAAGACCCAGTGAGCTTCATATTATATGTCACCCTAGCGAGAGGCTCAAAACTAAGGCCAGCCGGTCAAACGTCGAACTTTTCATGCGCCAAACCTAATGCAAATGAAGTGAAACAAAGAACTTAGCTCATTATAACATTAGGTTCGGCGCATGAAAAGTTCGACGTTTGACCCTAGCCTAACACTTGCAATTTCTGCTACGATTTCTAGTGCGATTTTTGTCTTTGAATGAACGAGTCGATGAGTCATGAATGAATGCTCTGAGTATATATGTACCCTCATCTGAATATTCATAACTCGTCCACATGTATACATCAAAAGAAGAAAATGACACCTGAAATCGCATTGTAACCCTCTGCTGTCCAGAAGTTTAATTTGTCTATTCTGGATTTTAAAATAACAGCAAAAACGTTCTTTGATTTATAGACAGCCACGAATCACCTCCCCTCAGTCCGACTGCAAATCACGACAAATCTACTGGAAATCACGACACATCGACGTATGTGTGAAACATGTACAAAGAAGCAATTTATATCAAAATATTAGACAGAATATGTAGTTGTGTATATTTTATACTCTGCCAGTGTAGGTAGTGTTTGACTCAATCAATGTTTTCAATAGACCTTTCTGGTAATTACGTCACAACTACACTGTTTTCAACTTAGGACCATCTTAAATGGAATAGATTTCAAGTTTGTTCACAGGCTATGCACAGAGAAGCAGAACATCCTTTGTCAACACATGCATAAAAAAGAATTTTGGATTTTGACTATTAAAGGTTAAAATAAGCTTAAACATAAAAACGAGGCCGAGGGGCCATGGCCCCTCTTGGTCCCTCAGCCTCGTTTTCGTGTTTAAGCTTATTTCCACATTTATTGGTCAAAATCCAAAATCCTTTTTTATGCATGTGTTGACGAAGGACGTTGTGCTTCTCTGACCATAGCCCGTGAGAAACAAACTTAAAATCCATTCCATTTAAGGTGGTCCTAAGTTGAAAACAGTGTAGTTGTGACGTACAGCACCGGAAAGGTTTATTTCCTGACGACGGGCCTTCGCACAAAACGTTGATATAATCTCTTTCAGTCAGTAGCTGTCTATACTTATTTATAAATTTATATCAGGCTATTCCACGAAATTAGGTCGATTTACACAACACAATTTTTGCGTAAAACTGTCGCATGCAACCTGCTTACAACTTGAGTTGTACTGTGTAAATCAAACACACAACTCAGTTATGTGCCGTGATATACACAGTGCAACTCAAGTTGTAAGCAGGTTGCATGTGACAGTTTTAGGCAAAGTTGTGTTGTGTAAACTATTATTTTTCTATGTACAGTATATTAAAATATGGCAGGAAATCTGTACGGCGTTTGAGAAATCTAGACAAAAATGCAAATGCACTATAATTTATTCACGATAATGAGTATCATATGAGAATTTAGAGACACTGACAAAAACTGCACTATATAGTTATTATAATATTGGACAAGTATGTATATATAATATATTCTCTGCACTTGCATTACCACTGACCACCCGGTTCACTCATATATAATTAGCCTTTCTGCACGCCGCCATTTTTGGGGTAGTCTTTTCCAAATCTGAGATTGTACGCAGTGAACAAGGTATTTGAATAACTAGAATTGTGAGTATAATCATTATAAGTTCATTTACAGTTAAATGTTTGAAATAGATTTTTCACATTGCTTCCAAAAAAGTGCCCCCAAAATGGCGAATTTGTCCTTCGTGAGAAAGGGTAATTTAATGTTTGGTTACCTTTGTTCCATTCTATGCTTAAATTATCAGAACAGTTCAGATCTGAGCATGCGAGTTCTCTGAAAATGTGAATTGGGTGGTAGTGGTCAAATGCGAAGGAGTAAATTGAGCTGTAATGGGACGAACTCTCCTACATGACTACAGAATGATGAAGAAATCAAATATTTATTGACAAGATAAAATTAAAGTTTTAAAAACGTTATATCATTTAATGTCGTAAGAACCATTTCTTTTGCAAGCTGCTAAAAACTTTCCTCCTAAAATAGTTCAAAAGACAAAAAAATAAAGCGAGTTAGTCCTGCCGTAGCATGCCTGGATTTTAGCATTGGGAATTTGCTTTCGCTACATCTAGACCTTAAAACGGTTGTCCATTTTGCTGGGTTTCACTAAGCAGATGGTGGTTAAACCTGCAGTTATCAGAGTGAGAAAATAATGTTCATTCTTTTCATTATATGCAGTAGTCTTGTATTTGGAGGCAACCAACTAGAATTGAAGGATGTAGTTTAATTTTCTTATTCCGGTAAGGGACCGGTCATAAAGTAACTGCTAGGGTGGGCCGGAGGGAAGAATAGGTTTTCCAAAAACAAAATCCGGTAGCCCATCCTAAGAACCTAGAAACAATTTCAAAGGCCATCGTAGGTCATTCGATCAAACCATGCACTGAGTCACTTTCTCATAACTTGTGTAGTAGTTATAGAATAAGGTATGTATTGAGTGCAAACAGGCTATATGTGTTTCATGGCCCATCCATTTGCACAAAAAACAAATTGATGTCCCACCCAAACTGACGCAAATAATTTCATAGCCCATTCTTATTTCCTCCGGGCCATCCTAGCAGTTACTTTACGACCGGTCCCTAAGTTTGAACATTTCTGAATGTGAGCACCAACGCTGAAATCAGATTCAGATACCAGATAAAATGGAGGAAGAGTTATAAAGTAAAAAAGTTGGAAAACCAAAAATTTGAAAGTCAAAAACAAACCTCAAAGTTTAGATCAAACGTGGAGAATGTTCGCTCTTCACAGCTAGACACCAGTTTCTCAGAATTCTGATCGCGGTCTGTGAGCTCTTGAGAATACTTCTCCACTGCGTCATATAACTCATTACGCAACAAATCCACTTCCAAATCCCGACGATTTTCCGAATCACTCACGTAACCTAACCATCCATAGCACGCTAGCCCCAGGCTTTTTAAAGACAACCGGTACAACATCACTTCCTCGTGCCAGTCCTCTGCGCATACGCATTCCAATGACGTCATCAAGCCACTGACTGACCTCTCAATTCCTGCTAAACTGGAGTTACTATCATTCCGCTTGGAGGAGCTGCTATCTTGGGGGATAAGTCCATCCTTACAAACGGACGTTTCTCGTAGAGTTGTATGGCCAGTGATCAAATCTCGTAGGGAATTTTCCCCGAGGGTCGAATCCCGTAGAATACTTTTCCCGGGGGTCGAATCTCGTAGGACTGCTCTTCGAGGGGTGTGTTCCTCGGTTGTTCCAAACCAGTAACGTAGGTGCTTTTTAATATATTCCAATATTTCATACTGGTTAGCTCGGCTCGCCGTTTTTACTGCCCAAAAACTTTCGAGAATCAACGCGATTAGCATATTGATTATTATAAACCCTCCAAAAAACAGAGCCGAGAACAGGAAGAGGGGTCCGATGATGCGATTTGAATTCTGCAGCGACGGGAAATCGAAGTGTCCCATAAAGAGGCTACACAAGGCAGTAAACGTGGATCTGAGGTTGCTAAATATTTCCAGTTCTCTTGAGAATAGGAGGTAGCCAGAATGCACATACGCGAAAAATACGGTCAGAAATACGACAGAATAAGTTGCCAGAGGTTTCGCTATCTTTCCTAAGGTGTCTTGTAGAAACGACAATCTTCGGTTGAACCGCAGAAACTTGGTAGCACGTAGCCACGAAAGGAACACCAAAAATGCTATCAGGTTTGCGAGAATGTTGTCCACAAATACGACCGTGTCGAAATGTACAAAACTTTTATCGTTCTTCGCAAGTTTCCTTAAAAGTTCCTCGACCATTGCCAAGCGCAGAAAGAACACGACGATACACGATAATATTAGCAAAACTAAAATCCCTTGAAGTATATTCCAAAAGTTTTTAAAATACTCCCTTCTCCGCAGGTAGACTTGCTTTAATTCACGGTACGTGAACGCCAAAAAGAATAGAAAGACAAAAACGTGGCTGACGACTGTCAGCGTGTCGAAAATGCCAGTGACAGCAAAAAGTTTTGTGACTACAAAATTCGCTCGCGTTTCCATACCGTTTGTGGGTAAAATGTCCAAAGTGAGTTTAGCCAAACAGAACAGATTGAGTTCAGGATTATACACGTTAAATTTGATGTTGATTTCACGAGTTCGTGTGTTTAACCAGTTGTTGATTTTTGTAAAATGGTTCTGGTCACTTACAGTACGGTTTAAACAATTCATGTCCATGAATAAGGGCTTTTTAGTGTGGTTGGTTGAACTTACTAAAACAGAACAAAATTTCGAGTGATCTTTTTTAACATCAGCGCGAAAACATGATATTTCATGCTTCTATTACTACGAACATTTGTGGGCCAACTGGACGTTGCCTAAAAACAGATTGATTAAATTTTGGTTGAAATGTTTGGATGAAAAATTTTGTCTTGTTTTGCTGCAAACTGAAAGCGTAATTAGCCTATACACTCTTTTGATAATTACGTCACAACTACACTGTTTTCAACTTAGGACCACCTTAAATGGAAAGGATTTGAAGTTTTTTCTCATGGGCAATGCACAGAGAAGCAGAACATCCTTCTTCAACACATGCATGAAAAAATTTTGGATTTTGATCAATAAATATGGAAATAAACATTGAAACCAGATCATAACCCGGAGCCTCGTTTTCGTGTTAAAGCTTATTTCCACATTTATTGGTCAAAATAAAGAATTATTTTTCATGCAAGTGTTGAAGAAGGATGTTCTGCTTCTCTGTGCATAACCCATGAGAAAAAACCCTTGAAGTCCTTTCCATTTAAGGTGGTCCTAAGTTGAAATCAGTGTAGTTGTGACGTAATTATCGAAAGAGTGTATTGTATAATTTTATGGGTACGTCGTTTCCGAGTGTCCTCTAAGTCCAAGATAGATTTGATCCTGCATAATATTTTGAAAGGACGATTTACACTACACAACTTTTGCCTAAAACCGTTGTGTGTACCCTGCTTACAACTTAAGTTGCGCTGTGTAAATCAAGTATACAATTCTCCTATGACAACGTAAGCGAGTTGTGTGGTTGATTTACATAGTGTTTTAGGCAGTATCAATTTCATAATCATTGTCTGAAAGTAGTAATATTGAATTTGATGGCAAATAAATAAAATGATTTACACAGTACAACTCAAGTTGTAAGCAGTTTGCATGCGACAGTTTTAGTAAATATTTTTGCATTGTAAATCGGCCTTTGTTCAAGTAAATTGAATAATAAAACTTACTTACCCTCTCCGTGCCGTGTTTGATACAATCTCACAGAACCGACAAGATAAAAATGACCAAATACCGTATTTGTTTCATCTGAGGATAATCTCGGTTTGTTGGGCGAGAAACATAATGCATCCACGAATGTGCCATTGATCCAAGTTAGAAAATCCTTCATAGTGGAAATCTGGTAAATACAAATGTGAATTGAGATGAAAACCAAGCACAGTTGAAAATTTTGATTAATCTCAAGCACAGTTGAAAATTTTGATTAATCAACTACATACGTAAAATCTCACAACTTGTCAACAAGATGTGTTCGCAACATGTTTGTAGCAAGCTTGTCAACAAGTTGTAACAATGCTGTTATAATGTTATTTCACAAGTTGCTACAAGGTTGTCACTCAGGACGATAACAAGTTATTCCAACAACTTGTAACAAGTCTGTTGAGCTCAACAACCTTGTAGAAAGTTGCGAACAAGCCGTTGACAACTTGTCAAGAAGCTGGAAACAAGCAGTGCGAACACATCCTGTTGACAAGTTGTTGGAAGAGCATTGCTACAAATCTGCTGCAGGTTTGTTACAACTTGTGCGTTTGTACGTGTGTGCTTATTAAAATTAAACCAGTTACCTGTTCGAAGCTAACTGTAGCATTAGTTGGTTCAACAAGTAAATCTCTCATAGTTTTGTAGACTTGGAAAGACATCGGATTCTTGTTTTTGTAAGTCACTGCTGACAAGCAAAACAGGAAGAGGACATAGAGACATAGTTCTCTCAAGAGAGCACCAGTACGAAGTTCCTTTAACCTTTAGAAAAATAACACAGCAACGTTAGGATAGAAGAGAATTAATAAACAATTATTGAATGAGGTTGAGTATAATATCGAGAATTATCAAGGCCAAGGTTTGTGTTTGTGTGAGGCCTTGATAATTGTCGATATCATACGAAAACCGAATTCAATAATTGTTTTATTATATATTCAAAAGCTAGAATGAAAGAAAGCAAGAACCAACACCAGTGGGTAAATATCTAGCTTCGGCGTAGAAAAGCTTCAAAATTTCTGCCAATTCAATGGCGTCTTGAGGATAATTTCTTTGTTTTTGTTTAACTCTTTAAGATACTCCTCAAACTTTTGCTGACCTCTTTGTATATTCGCTGTCTTTTTCGGTCAATAACTTGAAAATTTCTTGATAATTTAACGTTGCGAACCGGCTCAAAGTCATTTTGTTTACGCTTTTAAAAATATGGAATTTTCGCGCGCTTTTTAGCAAACAATGGACCGCGCCGGGGCTTGGTAACCACAGTGTGCAATAATACTTTTTTGGGCCGAACTTTGGTCCAAAAAAAGAACTATTGCACGCTGATGGCGTCTGCAGCTTGTAGCAAGCTTGTCAACAAGCTGTAACAATGCTGTTATTTTATCAAGTTGCTACAAGGTTGTCACTCACAACTTGTTGACAAATTGTTGAATTGCAGGACCATCGATGACAAGTTGTTGGAACAACTTGTAACAAGTCTGTTGAGCTCAACAACCTTGTAGCAAGTTGTCAACAAGTTGTTAACAACTTGTCAACAAGCTGGGAACAAGCAGTGCGAACACATCCTGTTGACAAGTTGTTGGAACAGCATTGCTACAAATCTGCTGCAGGTTTGTTAAAACTTGTGCGTTTTTACGCGTGTACCACAGGAGACAACATTGCACTAAAGAACGCATACCTTTTGTTTCTTGCCATTTCAAGATCTTTTCTGTCTGGAGGTTTTGAATGGAACGTGTCACTGTAATCATCCACTTTTGATTCTACAGAAAAAATGAATGAAATTTTTCAAGAACTAACCAGTATCTATGAACATATTTTCATGCAAACATGCGCGCTATAAGTTCAGAAGCCCTTCTTCATCCTACCTAAATCGTCTGTATTTTGCACAGTATGACGATCCACAATCGTTCTTTCATAGTCTTTATTCTCGTGTTCAGAATTCTGCGGTTTCTTTATTATTAGCGCAACAACAACAGCTATTGAAAAAACCTACAAAAATAAACATAGTGAAAATATGAATATTTCTTATAGAGACACTCTACATATCAAAGAACTGACGGTGGATAGACAACAATGGAGGACAAAAATCTGAATAGCTGACCCAAAATCAGACAGGAACGAGTGCTGGGTAATAGGAAAAGCGTTCAACTTACTTTAAGTGGTTCAGAGATTAAGACATCTTGTACAAACGAGACAGTCATTGAACTCAACCACTGATAAGATACCACTTTACCAAACTGTAATCCATAGAGAACCACAAAGAATACAGAGATCACACAAGTCAGACATACAAGTGTCCACGCGACATAAATATACCAGTAAGGCAGCTGGATAGATGTTGAGGACCCTTTGGGTTTCCTGGAAAGCTTGATGGCGTCATTTGAGATTTGAACTGGAACATCCTGGTTTCTCAATGAATTCTCGGAATGCGACCTGGGAACCTGGAACCAAATAAAAATATTTCATAGCAAAATAGGTGAAGGGTCTGTTGAGAGATTTAGTTTCTCCCTGTGTCAACATTTATAAAGTCGACCACCAAGAGGAAATGGGCATCTAAAGTAATAGACAATTGCCATTATAGACTAATTGTTTTATCTTGGCAAAAAGTATATTCTCGGAAAGAGCATACTAAAATGAGTAAAATTGCAAAGTTTGGTTGCGAAATGTTGTAAAATGCGGAAAATATAGCCTTGCAAAGTTCGCACATTTTGTATGCTTTTGTATTGCGTGCGGAAATTGCTACCACATTTCGACCCAAATGTGGTAGCAATTTCCGCACGCAATACAAAAGTATACAAAATTTGTGAACTTTGCAAGGCTATATTTTCCGCATTTTACAACATTTCGCAACCAAACTTTGCAAATTTTACTCATTTTAGTATGCTCTTTCTAACTGTGGTGATTTATTTGCATCTCCTCGCCTAGTTTGAAAATTAGTCTTTTATGGGAATTGCCCATTGTAGAACGGTTTGGAAGATGGATTCGCAGTTTCGATTCCTGCCAGACTAAGCAGGGCCGGATTAACGTCGCGTGAGGCCCGTGGCAGATTCTAGCGCAAGCCTCCCCCCCCCCCTCGTTATGAAAACCATTGAATTCAAAGACACACAAAATTGTTAAATAATTGTTTTCAATATTTCAATTGATTGGCATCAATTGTAAACGAGACAATGACCTGCCTGGCCCAGTCGTTGGGTCAACAAGTATAAACAGGATCATATAACAGCTCTGCGCAACTGGAGATTACATGGATACGAGTATTGCATATTTTCCTGGGGCCAACTGCCAAGCCTAGGGGCAGAAATGCGCGAGGTCCCTAAATTCGCGAGGCATTTAAATTCGCGAGGCACCTAAAACGGGCGTGTCGTAATAGAAAATGGGTGTGTTCTCGTAAAAAATGGGCGTGGCACATTAAAGCGCGAGGCCCCAATAAGCGTGAGGCCCGCGGCATATGCCGCATCTGCCACGTGGTTAATCCGGCCCTGTGCCAGAGACCTATAGTTGTATTTTTCACAACTGCTCCCGGTTATATCTAAATAAATGTATAAAATTCACGGCGGAAATTTCCACCTACAAAATCCTTCTGCAAAATTTTCTCACCTTGTCTCGCACATCCACATCATCATTGTAAAAATAATCACTAGCTCTCCTCGTCGTCAGCGAACTTGGATATAGTCTCGACTTAAAACAACAGAAAAACATTTCAAAGAACCACCATAGTCTAGTCTTCTCTCTTCTAGTTCCCAACTCCTCTTTGCAGGGCTTCGCTTCCACATTCCGAAATATCCACACGATTCCCGCATTGATAGGGACAATGATCAATGCACTCATCACCCCAACTCCTAGTTCGCGTAAGCCGAACATGAACGGTCCTATAATTAAGCATGATTCGGGCGAGCTCGCCTCGGTCTCCTGGTAGAACATCGCGTTGGCAAGCATTGTCGTGTACAGTAAGCTGAGACAACATGATAACCGCTGAACCAATGTGAAACGACTGTCCACAGGCCTTGACAGGAGTGAAAACCAGAGATGACGGTCTTTCAAGTTACTATGAATTGTGGAATTAAAGAGCCTTTTGAATTGGGTTATTTCGTCCTTGCATGCTGAGAAAAGCAGCTTCTGTATTCCTCCTTCATTATTCTCAACTGCTAACCATGTTTCGTTGTAGAATATGCAACTCTTTTTATCATTAAGGTCACGGACCACAATTTTATCCAAAAACCAAGATGGCGCCGCCCCCGTATTGTCATGCCATATTTGGAGATAGCTGACGTCACCAACGGGATCACGTGAGCTGATGAGGAACGTGTCTATAGCTGATCTTTGAAAGCATTGCCTCATGGGATCGTGCAGTAGTCTAGGACCCAGGTCTCCCTCGGTGCCCCTTAGCGAGATCGAGACATGCGCAGAAGTGCCAGCGTCATACACGGAGCCGGTGTAGATTATTACTTCATAGAAGTACTTGTCTGATAGCTTGTTGCTAGGCAACTCTGTTACACCAATCTGAAGTCAATTTAAATGACTATGTTAAATGGTTTTAGTATCACAGTGGCTGGTACTTGTACTTCTGTGACTGGGGTTTGATTTTTGCAATATACAGTTGTCTGATTATAATTTCACCTCAGCCACATGTGAGAAGAGTGCTTCCAGTTTGACTCTACCAAACATCACAGGTTTTCTCCGTGTTCTGCGCTACCTCCTGTGGTAACACTTGATCAATAAGACATAATCCTTACTGGACCTCTAGGAAGAACAGATTAGAACTGATAGAGCTATCCAGTATAAATAAAATTAGTTTAGTTTAGGTTTCCTCCTGTAGTAACTGGCTGGATCAATAAGACATAATCCTCACTGGACTTCTAGGGAGAACAGTTTAGAACTGAAAGAGCTATCCAGCAAAAATAAAGCTACTTTAGTTTAGGTTTCATCCTTCAGTAGTAACACTGGATCAAAGAGATGATCTTTACTGGACCTCTAGGAAGAACAGTTTAGAACTGATAGAGCTATCCAGTATAAATAAAGTTAGTTTAGTTTAGGTTTCCTCCTGTAGTAACACTGGATCAAAGAGATGATCTTTACTGGGTCTCTAGGGAGAACAGTTTAGACCCGATTATTAACAGTTTAGACTTGGTTATTATATGAACCTGGTTATTCAGAATAAATAGAGCTAGTCATCTTACTTTGTCTGAGTCTTTACGGTCTCGTCTTCGTGCACAGACAATCAGAATCAAGTAGATTCCAAACACTGTCGAGACAGCAATCAATGCCAGTGGGTTGTTGCTGATATCAGCGTCGAATACGTAGTGAAAATTGATCTTGTTCGGAGTGGGAAACACTCCAGCTAGGGAAAGAGATCAAAAGGTTAAATGATAATTTACTTATAATCAGATCAAATATAAATAAATAAAGTTAGTTTAGAATAGATAGATAGATAGATAAATGCAAACCTCCAACGGCAATTTTAAACATCTTTTTCCTGCTAAATTCCGCTGATCTCGTCAGGCGTCTGAAACGATCGGTTTGGCCTGGCTGGCAAATGCAGTGAGTTCTTTCCAAAGATGTGAGGGAACCAACCTAGAGATAAAATAGACACCACTTCATATTAGCTACTTGAAAAACTCTTGTCGAAACAACAATAGGTGGGTGGGACAGTTATACAATGACGTCTCTTCGTCCTTACCTCACATCCAGCACTCGTCCAAGTCCCCCCTCCTTCCTCTAACAACAGACATTTCACCCAGGCTACATGTAAACTATAATTCATATTTCCTAGTCCCATTCCCCCACTCCATGCCACACCGAGAAAATATCCATGGGACTCTGGAGACTGCGTGATATTACGTAACACATCACGTGACACTACCCACGTGTAATGCCCGCTGGTCAAATTGTTTGCGGTAAACTCGGTTTTGAGGCTGTATTTTTTCAAAGTTGGCCGCTGACCAACACTTAGAAAGGCACGCAGGCTCAGCGATCTATCAACTACGCTGAATATCAATACAAGAGCAGCGTCCGATGTAGTTCGATTAAATCTATGAATTTTAAAAGAATTTCGAGAATGGATAACAAAGAATTCGTCCGCCTTGTGATCCCGTGGTGGACTTTTGACAAATATGGAAAGACCAATGTCGCTCATATCGACAGGTTGTCCAAAAGAGTCTTTCACGTTAATACGTAATATATTCGAGTTGATTTCTTCAGCAGTTGTGTCGTAAAGGTTGCTGGGTGTTTTAGACAAATCAGTAACCTGTAAAATAGAAAAACAGAATGAGCAGTTAAGTAAATAAAATAAACTGCCGTGTTTTGTGAACTGGGTTGTACTGTGTAAATCAAGCAAAAACAAACTCCGACAGTTTTAGGTAAAAGCTGCGTAGTGGAAATCGGCCTTTATCAAATTGTATATAATTTTAATAACATAATACCGTCACGCCAAGAACATTGCGTTCAGTAAAGTTCGTATTTTCCACCAAACGACTGGAATCTTGAAATTGAAGAGGAAATTTTGTACCATTGCCCCGATTGTTCTTGATAAGATCTTCAATACTTCCCTTCGCCAGGCATATATCATAGTTGTCTGTCTTGATTCTAGTGGACTGATCTCCAGCTAACACTTGTTGTAGTAGAACGTTGTTCACTTCATCTATTGTTTGGAAAGTGTTTTGAATGCTCTGTGCCTATAAAAAAACAATAGACATTAATTAGCATGTTTAAACTAAACATAGTTAAACCAAACTAACTTTATTTATACTCGATAGCTCTATCAGTTCTGAACTGTTCTCCCTAGAGGTCCAGTAAGAATCATCTCTTATTGATCCAGTGTTACTACAGGAAGAAACCTAAACTAAACTATACAGGATAGCTCTATCAGTTCTAAACTGTTCTTCCTAGAGGTCCAGTAAGAATCATCTCTTATTGATCCACTGTTACTACAGGAAGAAACCTAAACTAAACTAACTATATTTATACAGGATAGCTCTATCAGTTCTAAACTGTTCTCCCTAGAGGTCCGGTAAAGATAATCTCTTATTGATCCAGTGTTACTACAGGAAGAAACCTAAACTAAACTAACTTTATTTATACTGGATAGTTCTATCAGTTCTAAACTGTTCTTCTTAGAGGTCCAGTAAGGATCATATCTTATTGATCCAGTGGTACTACAGGAGGAAACCTAAACCAAACTAACTAAATTGTTCGCCCTAGAAGTAATAAAAGTCCAAACCTTATTGATGTAGTGTTGCTACAGGAGGAACCCTGTGTTGTTTAGTATAGTCAAACTTGAGCTTTAGCCGTAACAATCAACCATACAACTGTTCCATTATACCTGACCTTATATCAAGTAACTCACCTTCATATCAGCGAAAGTCACCGTGATGTTTGTCGAGATATTTGTTCCCATGGTTACCGCATTGACTGACGTCAGCAGCACGGCTCCGACAACGTTGCTGAGAACTCTGTGGAGACTGTCGCCCACCACGCGGATGTCATGTGATGTATTAGCCAAACTTTCAATAACGGGATTTGTTCTTTGAATGGTTTCTGTCACTTCGTTCTAAATAAGATAGCAATAACAATGGTACTGGGTTTTAGTGAGCATAACGGAGCAGTCGTACACGACTACTGCATATAATGAATGATAACTCACTCTGATAACCGCAGGTTGAACTGCTATGCAGAGTAAAGTCATTTACCAAGTCAAATCCGAGTCCGAGTCAATTCCAAACCAGAGTCAAACGTCCGAGCTGAGTCACGTAAAAACGAAATTGAATAAAATTCACAATCGAGTAGGGTTAGGAGTAGGGTTAGAAGTAGGGTTAGGAGTAGGGGTAGGGTTAGGAGTAGGGGTTAGGAGTAGGGTTAGGGTTAGGAGTAGGGTTAGGAGCAGGGTTAGGGAGGAGTAGTGTTATGATACTAAGTCATTGAACTACAAAGACTGCTAAACAGTGACTCGGACATTTGACTCGGATTTGACTCAGATTTGGATTTGACTCAGGCTCGGATTTGACTCGGGCTTGGATTTGACTCAGTTAACCGACAAACCCAACTGCTGCACGATAATGAACGAGGGGCCTTCGCTCAACACGTCGAAGTTCTCCTTGTATTTTTAGGTAGTTGTATCCTTATTAATCCGCTGCTTTCTTCCTAGTGAAACATATCCTATACCTGCAACTCCAAACTTATTTCATCAGGTTTTGCAGTGAGTGCTTCAAATGCATCGCTAATTCCCCGAACATGCTTTAACTCCGTGGTATTTGTAGCTGCTAAAATCCGACCAACTTTCAAACGCACCTGAGAAAAAAAAAATAAACTTGTAATTCAAAAACAATTACATGCAACGCAAGTGACTTGGAAACAAGTTACTGTTTTTAAGATTAGTTACCTCAGACTGGGCCGTAAAATTTTGTCTTGAAGCGTTCAAGTTGTTGTTCATGACTGAACAAAGTGATAAAACTAATCCAAATACTTCGTCGTTAGCGCGAGAGTCGGCTGCTCTCTGAACATCGTCGATAACGCGCGAATAATTCACAGTAGTTGGAAGGAAAACCTAAATTTGAAGGGAAGAAAAATTGATAAAATAAACACCATTAAATCAAACAATCATTAAACTAAACTAACTTTATTTATACTGGATAGCTCTATCAGTTCTAAAATGTGATTGTCACTGACCTATACACTCCTACTAAACCAATAAACCAAAAAAATCAACCAAGATTGATTGATTGCTTACAGACCTTAACAGAGCGCAGAATGGTTGTACTAAATAATCTTCCATCAGCCACCTTAACAATGACATCGAGTGAGAAGTTTCTCTCAGCTGCGCCCACTGGCAGATATATGGACACACTGGACTGTGTTCCGGATGCCAAGTAAGTTTGATAGTCATCATTCTGTACTTCTGTTAAGAAAACTTATCATATTACTACGGCTTGCTAAACTAAGAAACGTCACCAGTGTAGGTAGTATTTTTACATTGTTTGTGTCAGAACTACCTGAACAGATTAATACAGAGACTACCTCTCAATGGCCCAGTACGCATCCGGATTGGTTAATAGTAGCGATAGAATCTTACTATTAACAACTCGACGAGCAAAAGACCATCGTCAGGAATTTAGAAGTGTGGTTCCGCTCAACTTTTTGACGAAGGGACTTCGCTCGAATCATCCAAAGGGTTTTAATCTTTTCAGGTAGTTCAGACACAAACCACGGCAGCTTATTGTAGAATACTACCTACACTGGACCACCACGTTTGAGATATCTTTTTCAGGTAGTACAGACACAAACCACGGCAGCTTATTGTAGAATAGTACCTACACTGGACCACCACGTAACTTGAGATATTTTTTCAGGTAGTTGAGACACAAACCACGACAGATTATTGTAGATGATGTATCCACGATGGAGACATAGTTTCACATAAAGATGGGTAAATAATTTTGATAAAACAACATACCGATTAAATATGAGAGTGGCTTATCTTTATCCCACCAACCAGAGCAGAAAACATTAAACAAAGTTTCCAATGCAAATCCTTCTTCAGGCTTCACAGAGCAATGTCCATTTTTTGGTGGACTGTTCACGTTGAGTAAATAATCGACATAACCAGCATTGGCAGAACCGAGCCTCCACGCCCTGCAACGCACTCTATACGTAGCTCCAATTTCTAAAACATTCTCCTTCGTTGCAATGTTAGCGCCTTGAAGACCTGTTGAGGTTTTTGTTTGAAAGTTTGGCAGCTCTTGGCAAGAGTGTATTGTTCCGTTACAGATATATATAGACCATTGATAGTAAAGTCTTGTGTCAGTTTGACAGTTTAAGCATTTGCTTTCCAACAGTAAACGTTTGCTTGGATTTATTGTTTCTTTACAGTTCACAATACATCTATAGAGAAACAGAATATGTGAAATATATTTTGGTGTTACTGTTCTATCAATTTGCTTTAGTTTCTGAGAATGCAACATTCTATATCCATACTGCCCTCCCCTCTGCCTTTCTTTCTTTCTCACCTACCTCCCTTTGTCCCTCCATCATTCCTTCCATCTCACTTCCTTTCTTTCCACCAATCTTTCCTCCCTCCTCTTCACTCATCTTGCTCCCTCTCCTTTCCCATCTTCACCCTTCTTTACCCTCCTTTACTTCCATTCCTCCCTCACTCTCTCCCTACTTTCTTTCACCCAACTTCCTCCCTCTCTCACCCCTCCTCCCTCCCCCCTCCTCCCTCCCTCTCTCATCTCTCCTCCCTCCCTCTCTCACTCATCCTCCCTCCCTCTCTCACTTCTCCTCTCTCACTCCCCCTCCCTCCCTCTCTCACCCCACCTCCTCCTCCCCTCACTCCTCTTCCCTCCCCCTTTCACCCATCCTCCCTCCCTCTCTCACCCCTCCTCCCTCCCTCTTACCCCACCTCCCTCTCTCCCCCCAAACTCAACCCACCTTAAATCCAACGAGGGGACAGGCCCGTCAAGTACAAACACGTTTTGCTCAGCATACGACTTACGGATACCTTCCCTGACCACCAAGCTAAATACATACTCCTGGTTCGGATAAAGATTTCCAGAATCTAGCACTAAAACCAAAGTATTCCCCATAACACTGCTGCCATTATGGGAACACCCAGGTGATGACATATTGATAGCCATGGGATACGTTGCCAGGCGACATAACCATGAGAAATGAAGCTTTGCAGGAATATTTCCCAAGTTGCGCGATCCACTTCCGTCAAGAACGAACTTTTCATTCCATGGAACGGACCGAGATATACCGCCTGAAAGAAATTGTACGATTTAAGGGTGCCAGATTGTGTCGATGGCATAGTTCCACCTATGTGATCAGGGTTTGATTTCTGCAATAATGCAGTTGTCTGATTATAATTTCACTTCACATGTGAGAAGAGTGCTTTCAGTAAAACAATAAAACATCTCAGGTTACTCCAGATTCCTCCTGTGGCAACGTTGAATGAATAAGAGATGACATTACAGGAGCTCTAGAGAGAACAGTTTAGAACGGATAGAGCTACACAATATCAAGCTAGTCCAGTTTAGTCAGTCAACATAAATTATCAAGGAACACATCTTACCTTTAATCCGCGCGATAAGTGAAGGTCTGGACACCTCAAACCACGTATGATTTGATCCAGTAATGTTCCTCAAATCCCGATCTATCCCAATAAAACCAACTGTAACTCTAACGACATAAATTCCAGTTCCAAAATTTGACCCTGCTATAGAAAACACATTGGTTAAATAGTCACTAGAATTCTCATATATCATAATTTCACGAAGATCACCGACTACTACTTGTGGACCATAACCGCCAAACTCCCACTCAAAAACTGACCAATGAATAAACACCATCTTAGCCACGTGACATTTATGGCTGACGTGAGCATCGAGTACGAGTACTCCCGACCCTCTGACGATCGTAGGCCGATCTTTGAAACCACCTCCAGTAATATTAACTCCAACATTCTCGCAAGCTTCGTCCCAAATAAAAACCTCGACAGAGCGTTTGATTGTACTCACGTGGTTCCAGCGTGTCAACGTAACAGTATAATTTCCTCGTTGCTCATACGCATGCGTATAACTAGAGAGATTTTGATAGTCGCTCCCACATGCGGAAGGGCCAAAAGTTACAGACGTGTTGTCGCCTAAATCAAGGCGAAAACAAGATGGAATATTGTCATTTTTAACCGAGAATGTAACCATTGTCGGATCCTTGAAATAAGTCGGCTGTATAACACTTAAGTTTAGGTCATCAAGTGTTTCCTCGATACAAACAAGCCTGAAGCATTTTTCATCCAGAGATGAACTCTTGACAACCACCGTCACATTATAACATCCACTGTTCGAAAACACTTTCTGAATAACGCGTTTTTGTCCTAGACTCTCGTTCCCAATTTTCCAATCATAGCCGACGTCATATCGATCCTCTTCAATTTCTAATTTTATAACTTTTGTGACGGGAAAATACAGGTTATTCGGCCCCAGGCCGTTGTGAAACACGGAACCGTTTTTATAGCTAGCACTTATGCCGCTCAATGGATGGTTTTGTATTTTGACTTCGAGTACAAGATTCTGACTGCTGATATGATTGGAGATATTTGTAGTTATATTATAAACACCAGGAGAAGCATATTTATGGTTTCCAAGACACATTTGAGAGTTAAAATCAGTAATTATAAGGGTTTGATTTGAATTGTCGCCATGTCTGATTAAAACTGATGCATTTGAAGGCGGATGAGTATTTTTAGTTAAATTTAAACAAACAGCAACGCTTAAAGAAGGGCATCTTCTTGGTTGAGCTGTAAATATTTCAATGTTTGTGACTGAATATTGAACTGTTAACGGTCTTAGAGCGGTAACAGTGGTTGAGCTTACATAGTTCCATAAATGTACAATAACTGAGTATTGACCAGCGGTGGTGTAAGCATATGTTATCGTTGTTGTGGTAACGTTACTACCCAGATATAGATATCTACCATTACAATCAATACAGTATTTCACCCGTGAGCCTTTTGACAACTTCAGAGTAAACGCCACTGACTGGTTTACGGCGACAAAAGAACTTGGATTCATTAAAGAAACATTTCCGATTGGCTCATCAACTTCGGCACGCGCCGTTACCGAGTCCTCCCCGAGCTCGTTACGGCAGGTTACGAAAACATTGTAAGCACCTACTTCACGATAACGGTGAGGGATAAAGCTCTTCACTTGTGGATAAGAAGTGGTATGTGTTGTATTATCCCCTAAATCCCATTCACAACTGAAGAAGTTACCGTAAGGGATGACCAACTCAAAAGTTGATGTTTCTCCAAAAATTGCCGGATTGACATTTAGGGTTAGATTTTGTAAAGGTGAAACATCCTCAACTATTATACTCGTATCCAGAACTGTCCACGTAAAACTTATATGATTATAGCATGTGATATTCACATGATAACTGTCTGGCTTGCGATAAGTGTGGTTAACTGTTAGTTCTGCACTCGTGACAAACATCTCATCTCCAAAATCAAACGTGCACATCACATGTGTG
Source organism: Paramuricea clavata (assembly GCA_902702795.2). Lineage (NCBI taxonomy): Eukaryota > Metazoa > Cnidaria > Anthozoa > Malacalcyonacea > Plexauridae > Paramuricea > Paramuricea clavata. Next base: position 15,825 of record CACRXK020000653.1, on the reverse strand, counting down.
CCACGTGTCAGAACACGTTCGACTGACACCTCGCTTAAGGTTGCGATGTATAAAACCTCAGCATGGCCCATATTCAGTAGTCTAACTTCTAAACCTTGCACAGGGATTTCAACCAGAACATGTTCTGTTAAACTCACGTTTGTTTCCAAGGGACTTGAGACCACAATCTTGACTTCATAATGACCAGCGGATGTGTAGGTATACGACAAATTATTTCCGATAAAATTGTCGGACACTGGTCGAAATTCAGCAATATGACCGTCGTCAAAATTAACTGAAAATGTGACATTTGAACCAAACGCACAGTGCCACTTTAAGATTATTGGTTTTCCCAAAACAATTGCTCTGATTGGTTGAATATGGCAACCTCTGATTGGCTCTAATATCTCAATACTAGCATTCACTGCGAACTTACTCACAGAATTGCTGGCATATAGGATAATAAGGTATTGACCGGGATAAGTATATGCATGTGTGGTACTAGATTTCAAAGAGTTCATCGTACTATTATCCCCAAAGTTCCAAGAGTATGTAACCCCAGTTCCATTATGGAGACCAGTGGTCAGGAACACAGTCGAGTTTGTTTGGGATAGTTTGAGAACATTGATAGTAAATGGGGTTATTGGGCAGTCGACTGTTATGGATAACGTTGGGGTTTCAGGTGATGTGATATGGTATACACCGGATTTTTGGTAAGTGTGATAAAGTTCAAATTTTAACGGTTGTCTTATGTATGCTGTTAGGGCATGAGCACCGAAATGCATCTTGGTATAACTGTTCGCTTGTAGTTTTGTTCCAGTCTGTCCAATAGCAGGGTATTCTAGAGTCGTTTGCGTTTCATCTTCAATGTACCTTAACTGGCCTCCATCTGAGGACCACGCTATCACATCATTTCTCTGGAAAGTTACGATTCTTGCAGTAGGGAAAATATGATAACCAATGCTCGGAATGACGACGACATCTTCAGATATCAGTTCGTAACCTACGCTCGTCGTATTATAGCGAGGTGTGGCAAAATAGTACGGAGTATTTTGAGTGCCGTTCGAAGGTGTGCATTGCCCCCAACAAGTTAGACAATATGTTTCGTCAATGTTGCATGTCGTGGTATCGAGAATGTTGTTTGAATTGTTTAGTTTAGAGAGACACAAGTCCTGAGAAAATTTCTCTGTTGCGTTGCAGTAAGGACGAAGTATCTAGAAACGAAAGTAGATTTCACTAAGCACTATTGTGCAGCAGATGGTGCTGCAGTTATCAACGTGGGAAATATTGTTAATTATTTTCATGGTATCAAGTAGATTTGCATTTGGTGGCAAATAAATAGAATTATATAATAGTAAGTGTCAAAATCATAGACGGATTTCCAGATTTTGCTCTGGGGGAGCATTTACATTTCTGAACGGGATGCAATTTTCTCTGGTGGGGTGGAAAAACTTTCTTAGCAGAAAATCCGTGTATGGTCAAACTTTGTGAAGTTGATTACCACCTGCTTTAGCGCACCACTGAAAGCCAACAATGATTCCTGTGTTCAGTACGTAAGATATTTTATTTGCAATGTTACCTGAACTCTGATCCTACCAGGTTTTTCAGCCACAACAGCCCAATGAGATACTTCACCAGCTTGAAGATTTAAAGCAGTTGTTATGACGTACGTAGAGAGTGAACTATTCATCGTCTCCGGTAGCACAGACTGGGTTTGGTTCAATTCATTGTGTACATTTACTGGAATATCTATAAAAAGAAAATATTACGTTCCTTGTATGTTTGCCATTTGTAAAGGTTCTGTACACTGGCATTTGAAAAGAAAGTTTTGGCATTTAAAAAAAGAGTTTTGGTATTTGAAAAGAGAGTTTTGCTATTTGAAAAGAGAGTTTTGGTATTTGAAAAGAGAGTTTTGGTATTTGAAAAGAGAGTTTTGGCATTTGAAAAGGGAGTTCTGGCATTTGAAAAGGGAGTTTTGGCATTTGAAAAGGGATGGCGTAAACGCCAAGATTCTCGAACACAAAGGATAGCGTATCGTAGGAAAGGAAACGACAGTTTGAATTGAAACTTCATGAAACTCACCAAAGTTAACATTTTCCGACACACCATCACCGTATCTAAACTGAACAGTCCCAGAACCCGCACGCCATTCTCCACGACAAACGATCTCGTTACCAGGAACAGACGCGGCTGGACACTGAAACTGCACATTCTGAAATCTATCCACCACATTCACTGTCCGTACAACTGTAGTTTGACGACTGAAGTTGTTTCTGGCATTGACTTCAATCATATGTTCACCTTTCTCCATAAAAATATGAGATAAAGTAGACCAATTTGACCAAGAGGAAATAATTTCTCCATCGATTTTATATCTAGTAATTTAGAGAAAAATATGTTGGTGCTTTATTATTATTTGTTAGTACGTTCGAGTTGTGATGTCACAGCAGTTAATATATCTGCTTTCATCTGATGTTCATTCAAACCTCAGTCACATGCGAGAAGAGTGCTTCCAGTTCGATTCTACCAAACACGACAGGTTTTCGCCAGTTACTCAAGTTTCCCGCTCTGTTAACAGTGGACCAATATTCAACAATAGACTGCCGATATTGGACTTCTACAAACAACAGTTTGGAACTGATAGAGCTATCCAGTATAAATAAAGTTAGTTTAGGTTTCCTCCTGTAGTAACACTGGTTCAATAAGAGATCAACCTTACTGGACCTCTAGGAAGAACAAACAGTTTAGAACTTACAGAGCTATCGAGTACAAATAAAGTTAGTTTAGTTTAGGTTTCGTCCTGTAGTCACAGCAAAAAAAAATTCCAACAATGGATTTTTTAATGTAAAAACTGAACTCTTACCATTATTGGTTATTATAGATTTCCCGTATGGTAAATTGGTAAAAACCACGATGTTTAATATTTAGTAGGAAAATACCATTAATGGTACATATTAGACGTCATTCTTTTAACAATTTACCGTATGGGAAATCTATAACCAAAAATAATTTTTACATGGATAATGTACATCGCAAATCTGTTGTAAAAACCATTCAAAACCCATAATGGAAATTTTAATTTTTTTCCTGTGTATATATATATATATACACGGTAGATTAATAGACCTTTCTCATAATAACTATTTTTAGTCAATTCCAGCCACTGTGAACGAACTTTAATTACAAGTCTATTGAAACAATAGTCTTTATCAGACTATGTCACTAAATTGACTGGCCCGGCCAATGGGAAAGCAAATAAAACAAATATTTTTTCAAGAACAAATAATATTTGGCAATAACTAAATTCAGTTACCACAAAAAAACACGAAATTTTACTGCGAAATATTGACGGTTTATGTGTATTGTAACTGCATACATGCATTGCTGTGACAATGCGTCAAATTGAAATTGTGTCAAGGTTTACTTTTTAAGATAGCTGGCACTCCAATATACAGCAGGCGTTGTGCAAGTTGGTATGGTTAGGATTAGCATTTACAGACTGAAGTTTTAGTTCTTTTGACTTATAATGTCGATAACATTCTATTGCTTCTGCTCACAACAAAAATTTTCTGGATACCCTAATATAACTCACTTTTCATTATTTTCCCGTGGCTAAACTTTAGTTCAATTAGATCAACATTTTCACGGCATTTGTTTACCCTACCAATTATGCAGAACGGATATAGTAAGAACCCCATCAGCAACCAAATCTGATCTAAACAATAACCAAACACTAATCCTTGATCTTATGCCACAATCTAACACACCTAATCCTAATCCAACTCAAACCCTAGTCAAATCTTAATCCAAACAGTAAACCTATCTAGAACTGCTCTGTATTTCATCACACCATGGGGTTAAATTAAAAAATCGCATTTCAAAACCTCCACAGGAAGACTTCACAATTGTGCTATAATTATAAGAAGGTATATGAAAACAAAGACAAGCCAAAATACAAGTGAGTCTTTTGTTGAAGGTTGTTTGGATGCCAACTGTCTGATGGTTAGAAAAACGTAGAAAGAACCAAGAGAACAAAATATTTATTGGATTAAGTGTGTATACAGAAGAATAATACAGTCACTGAAACGAATTATGAGTTAGAGTATGACCATTGGTGAAATTCTTAGATCATAACCAGAAATGGCTAAACGCACAATCGGAATGTTTGGAGTCATATTATAAGGAGTAATTTTGGCAATCGTCGAAGAGTGTTGAAAAATTGTATTCGTAATTAGAAAACGGTTCCTCACATGAATTGTAGCGATGTTACCAGACTGCAGTTTAATGCAAAATGGACATGACCAACGTATGTCTACACTAATACAGAATACCAAATGCCAAATAACAATATGTGTGATTGGACATGCATGATTTCGTGTTTGCCAAAAGTGAAAGACGATCGCGAAAATGTGAAAACAGTCGATGATTTCGTTAGATATCGCTTACCCCGAACTTTTCAAATATCATTATTGATCTGATCCTGTTCCGACAAATCGAAATGTTGAAACACGTACAGCTTTAAGCAACGTTAATACAATGTGATTAATCGGGCTGATTTAAAAAGGCTCGCTATAACAATAACTAGCAAATATGACTATACGTATAAGCATTATCTGACGATGTCATCAGCCGAACAGCAAGTCGTTACAACGATATTCAATATATGAGGATGAAATTAAAAATGAAGATAGGATTCGATCATATTCGTAAAAATTTGAGGTAAAGAAAAGCCCAAAACACAACCGAGCTTTAATTTGTTATAAATAAGTCAGAGCTCAGAATTAAAAAACGCGCGAAATTCATTTGTTTCTCATTGGTTAATTTCAACGTTTATCTCATTGGTTGCCACAAACGCACGTGTCCATACACGGATCACATACACGCCTCACATGCACGCCTCTTTCCTTTTCCACTTGATCTTATAAGGTACGTAATTTTTAACGTTTAATTTACTTATATTGAGTGCAAATATTCTCAATTAACATGTAACAGATTCTTTCTCTTAATTTATCTTAGCATACAGATCTAACAAATTCGTAAATATATTAGAAAGACACAAATTGTACGTAGTATTTTCAACATGGCATTAAACAAGCCCCCCAAGTTCAATCAACAAATTCAGCCATCTCCCAACACCATTAAACAACTCACAAGTTCACTCAACAAATCCAGGCACCTCCCAACACCACAAAAGAACCCTCAAGTTCAATCACCAAATGCAGCCACCTCTCAACAGTACAAAACAGCCCTCAAGTTCAATCAACAAATCCAGGATCCTCCCAACACTACCAAACTACCCTCAAGTTCAATCAACAATCCAGCCTCTTCCCAACACTACCAAACAACCCTAAATGTCAGTCAACAAATCCAGCCTCCTCCCAACACTACCAAATAACCCTCAAGTTCAATCAACAAATCCAGCCTCCTCCCAATGCTACCAAATAACCCTCAAGTTCAATCAACAAATCCAGCCTCCTCCCAACACTACAAACAACCCTCAAGTTCAATCAACAAATCCAGGCACCTCCCAACACCACAAAACCACCCTCAAGCTCAATCAACAAATCCAACCAACCCTCAAGTTCAATCAACAAATACAGCCTCCTCCCAACACTACCAAACAACCTTCAAGTTCAATCAACAAATCCAGCCTCCTCCCAACACTACAAACAACCCTCAGGTTCAATCAACAAATCCAGCCTCTTCCCAACACTACCGAACAACCCTCAAGTTCAATCAACAAATCCAGCCTCTTTCCAACACTACCAAACAACCTTCAAGTTCAATCAACAAATCCAGCCTCTTTCCAACACTACAAAACAACCCCAAGTTCAATCAACAAATCCAGCCTCTTTCCAACACTGCCAAACAACCTTCAAGTTCAATCAACAAATCCCAAACAACCCTCAAGTTCAATCAACAAACCCAGCCTCCTCCCAACACTAGCAAACAACCTTCAAGTTCAATCAACAAATCCATCCTCTTTCCAACACTACCAAACAACCCTCAAGTTCAATCAACAAATCCAGCCTCCTCCCAACACTAGCAAACAACCTTCAAGTTCAATCAACAAATCCATCCTCTTCCCAAGATCATTAAACAACTCACAAGTTCAATCAACGAATCCGGCATCTCCCAACACCATTAAACAACTGATAAGTTCAATCAACAAATCCAGGCACCTCCCAACACTATTAAACAACCCCTCCCACGTTCAATCAACAAGTCCAAGCTACCAAGTTTTGCATGGTCATCCGTACTTAACAGCTAGTGCACTCTAATATGTGATCAGGCAAAATCAAATGCAAACGGTCACCCGTAGAAATGTGGTGCATGTTTGGCAATAGACCATGAATTATTTTAGTTATATTTACTTCTTCGAGGCAGCGCTCCCATGCGATAGTAATTACTATAGTTATACTCTTAAAATGTTTTGCTAGCACAAACCATACGCATTTATTTTGTGATAGAAATGGAGAAGATTTTGAAAGTAGCATGGAAAGTTACTCTTTTGGCAACATTTCTTGGGACTTCAATTGATGAACTGCGGAAGAGACAACTGGAGGTGAGTCACTTAAAATTAATAACTGAGACATTATATACATCTGCAACGGCTCAGTCGTCTAATATTATATTTCATAAAGCAATGTGAACAAAATGGAATATCCTTACAAGCTTCATGATATTGTTTTGGAAAGCACAGATTATGAAAATTGAAATCATCAGATTTCATCCAAGAGGAATCATCAAAACTCACTCGTGCATGTTTTTTCCAAATTACATTTGAAACCATATACTATTACCTAATTGTTTAGAGTGGGTACAGTACTTTTAACAGAAAATATTCCTGGCTCTAGCAATTTCCAATTTCCCTATTGTTCGAGTCACAGATAATTAACTTTCCTAAAACATTGCTATTGGTTAGTTGAGCAAAAATACAATACGCACGGACCAGATTTATGAATAAACGTTGACCAAAATAGATAACGAGTTATGTTGTTACTCTAATGCGTTTCACAGCCATCTTCCCTTCGATAGGCCATGGTTAAATCACGCCCATAATCTGTGCTTCCCAAAACAGTGTCACTCCGTCATATTATTCCATGGAACTACATATACACAGATCGTACATGATTATACATGATTTACTTTCTCTCTAATTTTATAGAATGAAAAAAAGAAATCTGAGATGCGTCAGTTAATACTAAATGAAATACGTGATATAAAAGAAAATGGAATACTGACCAAAGTGGAATGTGAAGAAAGGAAAAGACAGTTATTGTCAAAATACGATGATAACTTTTAAATGGTAGTTTATGAAGCGGCTGCTTTAAAAAAAAAATAATGATATTTGGTCATAAAATTGATTTTAAACGAGTTGTGTAACGAACAACGATTTTGAAACGAACTATAAAAGCACATTATCTCTTGATGGCGAATGAACGATTAAATAATTGATATGACAGTGTGTACATTATAATCCAATTTATTCATTAGGGTTAGGTGTAATTATCCTAATACTTTATCCATTTAAATTACTTGTAGTTAGGATTTACAGACGAACAGCCACTTTGTAGAAGTTTTGTAATAAATTATTATTATTACCTTAAAGTTTATGTAAATCAGCATGATTGGGTATCGGATATACAAACTCTTTCAATTGCAAAGTCATGATTTAATTCTTTTGGGTTTTCTTCATGAATTATTAATGAGTTTCACAATTATTATTTATAGACAGACATCCGGTACCACTAAATATAAGCAGAACATGGTTGCATTCTATGCATTGGTTTACCCATGCCATGCAAGGAACCATAGAACTACATAACCATTTAACTATATAGAACCATATAATTATAAAACCGTAAAACCATAGAACTATCACGGGAAAAAATAAATTTCCATCAATGGATTTTTTAATGTAAAAACTGAACTCTTACCGCCATTATTGGTTATTACAGATTTCCCGTATGGTAAATTGGTAAAAACCACCATGTTTAATATTTAGTAGAAAAATACCATTAATGGTAAATATTAGACATCATTGTTTTTACCAATTTACCGTATGGGAAATCTATAATAACCAACAATAATTTTCACATGGATAGTGTACGTAAATATGGTAAATCTGTTGTAAAACCCATTCAAAACCCATGATGGAAATTTTAAATTTTTTCCTGCGTATATATACACGGTAGATTAATACACCTTTCTCATAATAACTACTTTTAGTCAATTCCAGCCACTGTGAACGAACTTTAATTTGATTACAAGTCTACTGTATTGAAGCAACATTCTTTATCAGACTATGACACTAAATTGACTGACCCGGCCAATGGGAAAGGAAATAAAACAAATATTTTTTTAAGAATAAATAATATTTGGCAATAACTACATTCGGTTACCACAAAGAAACATGAAATTTTACTGCGAAATATTGACGTTATGTGTAACTGCATACATGCATTGCTATTTAAGATAGCTGGCACTCCAATATACAGCAGGCGTAGTGCAAGTTGGTATGGTTAGGATTAGCATTTACAGACTGAAGTTTTATTTCTTTTGACTTATAATGTCGATAACTTTCTATTTTTTCTGCTCACAACAAAAATTTTCTGGATGGCCTAATATAACTCACTTTTCATTATTTTGCCGTGGCTAAACTTTAGTTCAATTAGATTAAGACTTTCACGGCATTTTTTTCATCTCCAACAAGTGTAGAATATATTCTACCAATCTTGCAGAACGGATTTAGTAAGAACCCCATCAGCAACCAAACCTGATCCAAACAATAACCAAACACTAATCCTTGATCTTATACCACAATCTAACAGACCTAATCCTAATCTAAATCAAACCCTAGTCAAATCTTAATCCAAACAGTAGACCTATCTAGAACTGCTCTGAATTTTATGACACCATGGGATTAAATTAAAAAATCGCATTTCAAAAACTCCACAGGAAGACTTCACAATTGTGCTATAATTATAAGAAGGTATATGAAAACAAAGACAAGCCAAAATACAAGCGAATCTATCGCTGAAGGTTGTTTGGATGCCAAATGTCTGATGAACGAACGAACGAAGAAAGAACCAAGAGAACAAAATATTTATTGGATTGAGTGTGTATAAAGAAGAATAATACAGTCACTGAAACGAATGATGAGTTAGAGTATGACCCTGGGTTAAATTCATAGATCATAACCAGAAATGGCCAAACGCACAATCGGAATGTTTGGAATCATATTATATGGAGTCATTTTGGCAATCGTCGAAGAGTGTTGAAAAACTGTATTCGTAATTAGAAAACGGTTCCCCACATGAATTGTAGCGATGTTACCAGACTGCAGTTTAATGCCAAATGGACATGACCAACGTATGTCTACACTAATACAGAATATGAAATGCCAAGATATTTTTACGGAAGCTTCTCACAAATAACAATATGTGTGATTGGACATGCATGATTTCGCGTTTGCCAAAAGTGAAAGATGATCGCGAATGTGAAAACAACCGATGATCTCGTCAGATAACGCTTACCACGAACTTTTCAAATAATATCATTAACGATCTGATCCTGTTCCGACAAATCGAAATGTTGAAACACGTACAGCTTTAAGCAACGTTAATACAATGCGATTAATCGGGATGATTTTAGGCTCGTTATAACAATAATTAGCAAATATGACTATACGTTTAAGCATTATCTGACGATGTCATCAGCCGAACAGCAAGTCGTTACAACGGTATTCAATATATGAGGGTGAAATTTAAAAGGAAGATAGGATTCGATCATATTGGTAAAAATTTGAGGTTAAGAAAAGCCCAAAAACACAACCGAGCTTTAATTTGTTATAAATAAGTCAGAGCTTAGAATTAAAAAACGCGCGAAATTCATTTGTTTCTCATTGGTTCATTTCAACGTTTATCTCATTGGTTGTCACGAACGCACGTGTCCATGCAGCCATCACATGAACTCCTCTTTCCTTTTTCACTTGATCTTATAAGGTACGTCATTTTTAACGTTTAATTTACTTATATTGAGCGCAAATATTCTCAATTAACATGTAACAGATTCTTTCTCTTAATTTATCTTAGCATACAGATCTAACAAATTCGTAAAATATTTTACGAGACACAAATTGTATGTAGTATTTTCAACATGGCGGCGTATACAACTTCATATATTATTAACTCCGCCATTTTTGGGGTACTGTCTGCCCTCGTGAAAGATTCTAGAAAATTCGTGAAAGGCGACTTTTAAAAGTTGTACCTGTAAATTTACCATTATACACACAACTACAATAATAAGAAGTTGTATTTCGTGGAGCGGAAACTTTCAAACGTGGGACTACCAGTACCCAAAAATGGCGGAAAATCGGCCAAGAGAAAGAATAGAGGCAAACCAAACATCCTCTCACCATAATTAAACACCTCCCAAGATCAATCAACAAATCCAGCATCCTCCCAACACTATCAACCAACTCTCAAATTCGATCAACAAATCCAGCCATCTACCTATACAACTAAAAAAAACAAAGTTCAATCAATAAATCCAGCCACCTCCCAACACCATTAAACAAATCTCAAGTTTAATCAACAAATCCAGGCACCTCCCAACACCACTAAACAACCCCCAAGTTCATTCAACAAATCCAGCTGCCTCCCAACACCACTAAACAACTCACAAGTTCAATCAACAAATCCAGCCACCTCCCAACACCACAAAAGAACCCTCAAGTTCAATCAACAAATGCAGCCACCTCCCAACACTACAAAACAGCCCTCAAGTTCAATCAACAAATCCAGCCACCTCCCAACACTACAAAACAACCCCCAAGTTCAGTCAACAAATCCAGCCTCCTCCCAACACCATTAAACAAACTCACAAGTTCAATGAACAAATCCAGGCTACTCCCAACACTACCAAACAACCCCCAGTTCAATCAACAAATCCAGCCTCCTCCCAACACTACCAAACAACCCTCAAGTTCAGTCAACAAATCCAGCGACCTCCAAACACCACAAAACAACCCCCAAGTTCAATCAACAAATCCAGCTTCCTCCCAACACCACAAAACAACCCCAAGGTCAAACAACAAATCCAGCCTCCTCCAAACACCACAAAACAACCCCCAAGTTCAATCAACAAATCCAGCCTCCTCCCAACATCACAAAACAACCGCAAGTTCAATGAACAAATCCAGCCTCCTCCCAACACCATTAAACAAACTCACAAGTTCAATGAACAAATCCAGGCTACTCCCAACACCATTAAACAACCCCCAAGTTCAATCAACAAATCCAGCCTCCTCCCAACACCATTAAACAAACTCACAAGTTCAATGAACAAATCCAGGCTACACCCAACACCATTAAACAACCCCCAAGTTCAATCAACAAATCCAGCCTCCTCCCAACACCATTAAACAAACTCACAAGTTCAATGAACAAATCCAGGCTACTCCCAACACCATTAAACAACCCCCAAGTTCAATCAACAAATCCAGCCTCTTCCCAACTCCATTAAACAACTCACAAATTCAATCAACAAATCTAGGCACCTCCCAACACCATTAAACAACCCCCCCCAGTTCGATCAACAAATCCAGCATCCTCCCAACACTACCAAACAACCCTCAAGTTCAGTCAACAAATCCAGCCTCCTCCCAACATCTCAAAACAACCACAAGTTCAAACAACAAATCCAGCCTCCTCCCAACACCATTAAACAAACTCACAAGTTCAATGAACAAATCCAGGCTACTCCCAACACCATTAAACAACCCCCAAGTTCCCC
>CACRXK020000652.1:47231-72407 GCA_902702795.2 Paramuricea clavata | reverse complement strand
TTTTTTCTGTGTTGGTGTAGTGTGCTCAGGTGAATATGATATTTGTGGTGTTACTCTGAGTGTATATCCACACCGGGCGAGCTTGAAAAATATGCCCGGCCACGGTGGGATTCGAACCTACGACCTTTGGAATACTAGCCCAATGCTCTTCCAACTGAGCTACGCGGTCAGGACGCGATATATATGAATTTGATAAAAGAAACTTTGATGGGGTAGACGATAAATCATAAATGCTTTGGTCAAAGTATTTGACAGAATAAACCTCTTTCGAAGACACAGATTACACAATTTTAATTCAAATTTGTTCTCATCAAAATTTGGTAGTATAACTCCATTAAGATCGCAAATAATTTTATGCGAACTGTAAAAGTAAAACATGCAAACTTTATATATGATAAAGAATTTCGACGCTTCGAGCGAAGGCTGTTCGATTTTCAGGTAGTTGTACCATCTACAAAAGTTATCGGTTTGTATTCTTCCCTACCTACAATCGAACACACCGTGCATGCATGTATAAAAAACAAGCACTCTTTCCAGTCATGCATGCAAAAGTAGTGCCGGTGACGTTGTCGCATTTCGAACTTTATTTACGCTCTCCTTCAGCTCGATTTCTGTATATTGGTCTCATACATGGGCTGTAACATGCTAAAAACGCTGCGAAGTTTAATAAAATAATTTGATTTGTCAACATCAATTTGGCCGTTTGGGTGGCCCGCAATGTATTGTGGTATTATCATTACGTTTATTGATCGCAAAGGGTCATATGGTGAAGCTAGACATACGGCGAATTTTGGAGGACCGTCAACACGTAGTGTGTGCGTGCGTGGAGGGGGGTGGGGGTGCAGGTACAAGTCCGTACCTCTCGATGCTAATACGCAGATACATTTGGTTAAGTATCTGAATATCGCTTTCTGCTGGTGAATAGTTGACCAGTTTATATTCTTGCAAACCTCAGTAATGATTAATGACACAGTTGGAGGTATTTGTATATTTCGCCCTGCATGGGAGAGGAACTTTTTCGATTTAACGAAGCTCGAACCAACAGGAAAATACCTGACCTGCCTGTGTTTTCGGCCGCAAATTAACTTTGCCTTTTTTAGGCGACGATATAGCCTACTACTTGCCTAGACTGCTAGAGTTATCATCGCATAATACTAGTTATATTAATGGGATATCCGCAATCAATAACGTAGCAAGATTTTCTAGTATTTTGCTAGCTAGCCTGTATGCCACGCAATACTGCGCTATATGCCATATGGTGATAATGGTTTGTTAAATAACTTACCAGTTTTTGTTTCACTTAGCAACCACCCATGCAGTTTCTCATCTCGTGATCATCTTGTGATCATTACAGGATGTACGTGTCCTAGCAATTACAAATGTGAGATTTAGTTAAGTCAAAAGGGTGCATGCACAACGAACATAAAAGAGGCTTATGGGTGATGGTAACAGAATCAGAATTGCAAAAGTGTTTAAAATTCCTCGGACATGCCTGAACTTGAATTTTTAAAATGTTCATCAAAATTGGCTCAACAGTGCGTAAAAACAAGGGGACATTTAACCGCACGTTACAACATTATGCATTCAAAAATAACTTTATTAATATTAGGCTGTATTTATGTAACATGTATGCTAAAAATGCTAAATATTTGAGTGAAAAATACTTTAGCTACATTGTGAACATTAAACAACACTTCACAAACTCAAACAATATATCAACGTATGATTCCTTCAACTAAAATTATATGAAAACTGGGAAGTTTATCGAGAGTGCGTGAGAGCAATTATAGAAAAATTGTCCGTACATGACGCCACTCTGTGTGCAACAATACAGCCTATACTTGACTTTTTAATGTTTCGTGTCTGTCATGAAGTACCGGTATATGAGGGTTTCCCAGGGGTTTCTAGGGAACAAGGCATATTTTGCAACGGGAACAAAGCCAAAACATTATGTAAAACAAGGTAGCATGTAAGATAGAGGAACAAGGAAGCAAGAGAACAAAGGAAACAAGAGAACAAAGGACAAATTTCCAAGGGAACACGCGGGGACACAGACCTCCCCCCTGGGAGACATTCGTATGTGAAAAATTCAAAAATTTTCCTCAATCTTTTTACCAAGACAAATGTTTCTTAGAGACCACGATCCGGAGATCCCACTGCATGCATGTGTTCCAGGTCAGAACGGGGGAAAAACTACTTCATATTTTTCTGGGGATGATTCTTGTTGAAAGAACTTGAGAGAGTCACACACATATATCTGATGCCTCAAATGTGGCCATTTTAAGATTGTCCAAATTAAAACAGCTGGACATTTCCGGCATGCTGACAATATCACGGAATTTTCAAGAACCAGATTAACCTTGATAACTTAACTATACAGTGATAAGGCTTGAGTATGTCATCATCAAGAATGTTTATACAAGTATGTAGAGTACATTGAATAGATGTAATATATTAATTGCACCTTAAAAGCGAATTTGGTAAGAGTAATTAGCCAAATCCAACAATGTGCTTTATCACTATAGTCATTACGTTCAAGACGTTTGGCACCAGTTTTGTGTTTGTGTGGAGTACCGTAACAATTTAATAGATAGCTAAGAATTCATGCATGGATCAGATTCAGGATTAGATCATTTCAAATTGTAAATTTCGTTCCAGAACATACACTGCATCTTCAAAATGCGTGGAAATTTTCCTTTTTGCCTTTTCAAAGGATTAAAACATGTTTTAATTTCTCGATTGCCTTTCACTCTTTAAGAATGAAACGAAATTATAAGAACACTAATACTATGTCTATAGTTTGTTGAAAAAATAAAATATACGACATACAAGAGTGAATAAGTAATTCATGCATCACAATTCAAATATTTAAAGATTTGAAATCAATCGAATTTTTCAGACGGTGCATGTATACAACTGATAAAGCGTATAGATACGAGGATTTGGCGAGTTTAAAAATCCCTGCAATATTTTTAGGTAATTAGGGATTGTGCAATTTCTGGCCCACATTTCCAGCGGGTTTATAAGTATACGTTTGGCTTGAATTTCGGGATTGTACGAGATTTTTGAGTGGGATTTGGCGGATTTTGAAAAATATTTTGGGATTTCCAGCCGGATTTCATTTGCAATTTTCCGACAAATTTTAGCAGGATTTTAGGAATATATAGTTTAGAAGATTTGCCTGGGATTTTTTTAGGAAGTTTACGAGGATTTTTGAAGTATTACACCCTCGACGTTTTCAATAACGAAAACTGTTAATTCTGCTAATTAGCAGAGTTAATTAACGAACTCGAAGCAAATTAACCTCTTGACGAAAGAGCCCTCGTCGAAACGTCAATAAAGAGCGTTTACTCGCCAAAGAGAGTTTTATTTTTTTCAGGTAGTTCCAATACAAGCCAACGGTAGCTTTCCAAAATGTTTCGATAAGTATTCATTTCAATTGCCCTGCGTGACGATAAATTTGTATTAACATGCAAATAAATTGTACGATTCCACATATATATATATATATATATATTACGCTCCTTCACTTCGGTGTTGTTGAGCACTCTGCGGAGTTGTTAATGGGTGTCTATTAGCGATAATGCAAAGCTCACCTCCCTTGTGGTCGTTTGAGCACTCTGGCCCCATTACGCTCTGCGCATGTCTGGATGCGTTGAGTCACCGTGTTGTACCACATGCCTTGGTGAGAGCAAGTTCATGAGGTATAAATACGAGTATCTCACGTATCTAGACGTGTACCATATATATATATATATATATATATATATATATATATATATATATATATATATATATATATATATATATATATATATATATATATATATATATATATATATATATATATATATATATATATATATATATATATATATATATATAGTGTATATATATATATATATATATATATATATATATATATATATATATATATATATATATATATATATATATATATATATATATATATATATATATATATATATATATATATATACTATTGCAACACGGAGCGCATGGCATGGGCGCAAGGGCATGGGCGCATGGCCATGGGAGAATCACCAAAAATATCATAATTTTAAGAGGATCATGCTGGTCTATAAAATTGCGTGTACCAGAAGTGAATAATAAGCTTGGAACTCGACTTAACATCTGTTAGAAGCATTTAATATCGAGTGGATTAACGCAATAATGGTTGCAAATGTTTCCTCTTCAACGTTTTAAGTGCTTTGAAACAAAAATAAATAGATTGTACGTGTTACTTAGGATTTGTAAAACATTAAAACGTTGCTATGGTATTGTTTTTATATTGGAGATTAACGAATGTGACACGTTTCCTTCTTAGGAAAGGAAGAGCCCCTCTTAATCACCCGTCAAAACACGACATATTTCTTTTCAAATAAATCATAAGAAAAACAATCTTTAAATTTTAATACACTTTTCTTTTCAAATGGTAAGAGGCCACATGAGCTGTAACTGACCATAGCTATGGTTGAAAGACCTCATGGGACTTGAGTCAACCGAGTCGGTCACTCTTAAGAATCAGTTTTCGTGAAAAAAATTAAAAAAGGAAGACTTCAAGTTCAGGCAGACTGTAGTTTTCTCCAAGCCACTAGAAGAATCCTTCTTACCCTATACAAGTGTCGTAAGGACGTAAGAAGTGGAAGGCTGCTGTAGGTGAACAAGTACCCCAATAACACTAAGTCTGGGTTAGCGCCACAAATCTTACCACAAACAGAATATTTGTAATTCTTTGCCTTTGGATTGGAGTACAATTGTGAGATTAACTATAAAGTTATGGTCATTGCAATTGTCACTGTATAGGACTATATTGTTTTTTTCAGAACACAGAAAATTCTGACGGAGCATGCCCCAGACCCCCTCCTCCTACCAGTTTCTCAAAGGTTACGGCCCTGTGAGAAGATTCGCTTTTCTATTAAATTTCATCCTCTTTTAAGATGGGTTTAGCTTCTTCAAAATGATGACAATATGAATAAATCATTACGTTGATTCCCCTTCTAGCAACTTAAAATAATACAATGAATAGCGACTTAGCGACAATATCTCGTGCGCGACAAATATGGCGGACATGAATTTTTGCCAAGTAAACTATATTGAGACTATACAATGTTGGGTCAGTTTGGTCTCCTGATGATGTTATATAAGTCATATAGTTTTATATAGGAGCTATGCAATCACGAGTCAGATTTCCCCCCAAAATTTTCAGTTTCCTTCGTTCATTTTTCTAGTGCATTTATTTCTTCATATTTCGCAACATTTGACCATACGTGACCTCTTGTTATGCAACTCTTTCATGATATGATGTTTAGGCACTCCAGGTGGTATTCCAACTACAGTATCAATAAGCTGCCGAATACGGTTGGTGTCTGGACTGCCTGGCCATGGGATTAAATGAATGTTTAATTTTAAAAATCGCAAGAATACCTCGTGAACTTAAATATGGTATAGAGAATTCTATGGTTCGCTAATAGTGAAATTTACAGATGCAAATGTGGCTCGAGTTAACTTTGTAGGCTATGGTATGGTATGGTATGGTATGGTATGATATGGTATGGTATGGTATGCAGGGTGGTATGGTATGGTATGGTATGGTATGATATGGTATGGTATCGTGGGGTATGGTGTGGATGTGTGGTATTTCTGCCCAAAATCGCGGATTTTATAGCGTAACGTAATATTCCCGCGTGACTGCATGTAAGACTTGAATTGCTGCATGAGCTATCTAATATTATTATATACACAAGGTCCGGATATGAGGTATTCTGCAATCTGATTGGTTCTCTACTAGCAGGATATTAGCTCATATCCTGCTAGTAGAGAAAAACAAAATGGCGGCTCAAACTGAATTTCCGACATCTTGCGAACGAGAGAACGGCAAGTTGTTCGCTTTTTATAGCCTTTACAGGATTAAAAACACAACGAAAAAATTCCCACAAATTGTTTACAGGTTAGCAAATGAATTTTTAAAATTTAAAATGGTTAAAAATACATATTTTTGAAAAAATAGTCGGCCAAAAGAGCGAAGATAAAAACATAAACAAAATAGAAAAATATTGAAAATATACGAAAAGCAAAGTCTGTGAATTCAGACCTTGTGTATATAATAAAACAGTTATTCCACTCATTCTCGTCGATTCGTCGAATATGAGCGATAGCCGATTCGGCGCTACGCGCCTCATCGGCTATCAGCTCATATTCGACTCGAGTTCGTTGAATAACTGTTAAATATCCCGCGTCGGTGGCACGGCATGAAAACATATGACGTCTTCGAAATATTCTTTGCTAGGATAGGGTCATTTCATGGTTACGGTTGATTAAAATATAGTTATAAAAACAGATAAAAACAATCATATATAAACACAGAAATAATTTATTCAATTCAGGTGAGCTTCCCGGTAATACTGGTAGTAAAAACGAAATTTTTCAAGTGAAAATCGCCACACACGTTGAACTGCACATTTTTCTAATTCTATAGAATTTAATCGGTATGACGTCATTTCACAACACGACTTTGCATTAGTCTGATGACAACCTGGTTTGATGACAACCTGGTTTGATGATGAACCAAACATTTGTATGACATAGTGAGATCCACAGTTCGAAAAATACCGGCATTCACAAATTTAGTATCGACATGCACAATTGATGTCTGATCAATAGATTTTCTGTTTTGGCTACAGAAGCCATGAAGGGTCTTGGGCTTGTGTCTCAGAACAACCTAGCTGCACGAAATTAACACTAAAAGGTGTTGTTTTTTTTTCAAAGTTAGTCCAGACACCAAAGGACTTGTATAAGAAGTCAAGTACAAACGTAATTGTTTGAGTGTATACTAATACTTTTTTTCAGGCAATCCAGACACCAACTATTCCGGCAGCTTATTGACAATACGCAGGTATAGTGAGTGCAGGCACCATAGCTTTCCTACCACCTAGAGTGCCTATACCCTTGACACCATGTCAAATAACATGAAGGGCTAGCCTAATAAGTCACATATATACAAACGTACAACCACTACGTATTGTTAAATGTTGCTGTAACAAAATATAGCGGGAAAAATGAAGCAGGGAAAAATGCACGAAGGAATTAATTGGAGACTTTGAAAAAAATCTGACTCGTGATTGCATGCATAGCTTCCATATTGTACAAAACCACGACTTATGATGAGAAACCACTGTTTGACAACTTATTTTGTGTTTAAAACTGTGGTGGTCCAGCCTGTTTTATTCATATCTTTCTATATATTAACCGCTTCCGACGATAGGCGGCTTGAAATATACATTCTTAGTCGCCGACAAATTTTCACAAAATTTATTTTTAAAATAATATTTATATGAGGACATTATTTGGAGAACCCCACTTACATACACATGCATAGTTTACTCAAAACTTTACTAACCACACAATCAAATAGGCAGTGTGAACATTGGGTATTGCTTATAAATATTTAGATTTGGTAAGATATCACAAGAGGTATTTAATTAAATTTGTACGTTTATATATATATATATATATAGTATGGTTCTAATTGCAATTTGGAAAAAAAGATGTACGATCGAGTGATTGAAAAACACACGAGTTTTTGTTCTTCCTATTACAAGTAAAATCCTCTAATTCATTAATGATCAATGTTCACACTCCAGATGGTATATTAGTCAGTTCTGACTATAATACAACCGTATAGTTACTAGTAACTATAACATTTCATGGCACGTCTTCAGAAGGCTCGAGTCAAACGTAGAATTCTTTCAGGACAAATTAAACCCGATCCTGAGCCGATCACCGGTAATGGCAGGAGGGGGGGGGGGGAGAGGGCGCTGGGTGAAACTGGCTCCCAACATTGCACATTTTCTCGAGACCGCCTGTAAGCACAATATACAGGGCCGTAGCTAAACGCGAGTGTATATTCATATATTAGTCATGTTCACATACCGTAAAACAATCGCTTTCAAAAGAAATCCGTCGGGAAAAACACGAATTAATATATGAATATACCCCCAATTATCGGTCTAGCTACGGCCCTGACAATATAGTCAGTATTTTCAAGACTCTAAGGTGTTGATAATGCACGAGTTAATGGAACTTATAGGCTCAAAATTATTTTTACCCAACCACCAGGAGGAGTCCATCATCTATTTTTGCAATGCCTTGTGTCTCAATCAAGCTGGCAATGTACCATGCATATATTCAACTCCCCCACGCCCCTATGAGATTAGCGCGAAACTACAGGAATATACTATCCTATTTAGCTTTTTCGCCCATTAGCTATTTTCAATATTAACAGGAAACGGAATTAAACCAAAAGGGCTTGGAGCCTACTTAAAACTTTAACTGGTTCTTCAGTTAATACCCAGTTCCATACATTATTTACATAGCTACCTACATGCATGCATACATTATTCAGCTCACACCTCACCCGATCGGGGCTTTTCAGTGAGCGATTACATCAAGTATTACACTTACTTATATTACCTACTTAGCCTAGACTATTTATATCTTTACAACAATTGTGATACTACTTTCCTAACTATGTTTATCCTAACCCACCCCACCCCACCCCACCCCACCCCACCCGGAAAAAACCCACAGGAAAAGTTGACGCTCCGGTTTCCTCCCACGACTTACGGCAGAGCGTTGACATGCAGACTCTTTTCACATGAGTCCGTAGGGAGTGTAACCCACGATCTCCGAGGTGAAATACAGTTGCTCTGACGTCTGTAAGATATATGAAATCTTGAAACGCCATTGCATACACTTTGGGGAATATTTAACCGAATTCTGATGGTCAGAGAACTATTAGAATAGCAGATGTTTATTAACTGAATTGCTCAAACTGGACTTCTAGGTTTTCTTGTTCTTATTTTTGCCCAACAAATTATTGAATATTTGACAAATTTGCCCTACAAAGTTGCTTTTTTCAAACATTGGGGAGGGGTCCCCCCCCCTCCCCCAAACCCGCCCCCCTCCCCCAAACCCAAAAAAAAGAAACGCCCCCCCCCCAAGATTTACGCCCAAGACAGAAGGAACTGTACTTTGGTTTCGATTCACAATAGTCAAGTCAATACTGTAAAAGATAACTAAGGTTTATTGGGAAATGCTTCTTAGACTTTTTTATATCACATTTTCACAATACATGTAATTAGTAATTTCTGACTCTGGGTTTATTTTCCCACGCCATAGATTCCATAAGTCTGATCGCACGTCACTGCGAGTTGCGATAGTAGCTTAATTCCTAGTATAATGAACCGACAATATATTCGTAGAAGTCGGTAGAACATTATTATAGGACATTCAACGCTGCTCTTAGTAAACATCAATACAAAAAACTAGTTCAAGTATAGAGCATGAAGCTATTATATAATCAAAAATTTCAGAGATGCGTGTTAAAAAATAGGCAAAAAAGACAGCCCCTTCGATGTGTCAAATTAGTAAAGAGGTAAACATACTCCATTACGAAACGCAAGACAGATCGTTATGTTTGAAGTGGCTTAGGATCCTGTAAATGGAACAATAAGCTTTATAGGATGGGTAATTTTTTTTAAATAAATAAACAAATATTTTATAAATAAATAAAAGTTTCCTCTTGTAAATAGAAATAAGCAATACGCAACAATCCGAATCTAGAATTTAGAATGCGCTATAAATTGACACGATACTGTCAATAGATTTCTTTCAAGATTTTAATCAAGATATCAAAACTCTATTAAAGACTTAGAAATTCAATAGTGTTTCATAGAATGTGTTAAGAAGCCTAAGATTCAATCCGCTTATCGAAATACCTTGAGCCTCTTGGCCAGCTATATAATGCTAGATTTATAATCCATCATTACAAAATCAGTGTAAAATATCCAAATATGGGATCCCTGCCAATAGACAGTCTGGTTAACAACTTGCTACGTGATAGCCAGTTCCCTAAGTTAAAATCGTTACTATAAGAAGCTGTTGATATGGAACAGTATAAAGTTCATAGTCAAGAAAAAAAAATTCGTGACACGGCTCCGTATCAACAGCAACGCATCTAAAATTCATCCTCATGTGAGGGATGCATGCGTCCCTTTGGCTGGTAATAAGTTTTCCTCTATCGAAAATGTTTTAGATTAAAAAAATGTTCACACACGACCAATTATTGAAGTTCAATTAATCAAATAATCATTCCATGATTCCATCCATCAGTAACATAATTTCAGGTCATGTTGTACCAAATCAAACCTCACCCTGGCGGCTTTGCCGTGGGATACAACTGTACGTGCTTCTCACTTTTCCACAACTACTCAAAAATTATTGAAACCTTAATCCGAATTCTCACGATCGTGGCAATTCCATGTCTTAAGCGATCGCGTCATGGCTAATGAGGTCTATTGCCACTTAGTAGCGCGCTTTTCTAAAGAGCGTTCAGTCCTAATTCGCGGACTAGAAATGGATGGATGTTTTGAGTATAATTCCTTAATACTTCCCTTCGCTAAAGAGCCAGTAAGTCCCTCGAAGTGGCATTTTCCTTTACGCTAAGAGCAGCAATGAACAAGTGTTTTACACATTGAGGGGGCTGTACCAGCGCATGCCTCTAATTTTTGTGCTGAAAGCATGTGCTTGATCTTACAAGAACTGTAACGGGAGCGCGCGTATCGGAGAAATGTCGAAAAATAGATTCGTCCAAAGATTGCGTGACACTGTGGCATCATGGCTTAAATCAAACATGGATTTGTTTTCACATCTGACTGACCGACTCCTCGTCTCTGGCAGCTTAATCCAGCTTTACCCAGCGCATTTGACATTCGCCAGACCTTGACAGCATTTAGATATTTTGCGTTAATTTGGGAGGGCAACTACAGACGATCTATTTCATGATCTACTAATGCTTGTTAATCAACACTCGTTGGAAATAGGCTCAAACGCCTGACCCATGCGTGGTCTGTTGACGTAAAGTGACACCATTTATTTACACGCGTTATCAACAGCTGATTTACCCCTACGGCATTTCCGGTCATCCTTATCTCGTTTTAGAATCCATACGAACTATGAAAAATCTGCCATTCTAGTCATGTCTACATTCTAGGAGTTCTGTTTGGCACTTTGGCTGCACCAGCATGCAAATAACACGAGGTAGCGGCGTGTGGAGGAGCGACAAAGACTTGTCAACATTTGGCATGAAAATAAGCCGAACAAATGTTTAGTTTTATGCGAAGTAATATGTATGGCCATACAGAACTCAGAGAAACAGCTTTGGAGCAAGTCTAGTGTCTACCCGATGGGTATATGTTTCTCAAGTGTTACGATGATGTAATATTATAGTGAACTTCAACAACACAAAAGTTGACCTTGCTTAAACGGGAAATTCCATGATATCCATAATAATCTCAATAATATCGTCTTTCACAATAGAACTCAAAACAACATGTTAAGGTGGGATAAGAAAGGTTAAATTACTCAAAATAACATGTTATCCAGGGATAACAAGGGAGAAATACTAAAAATAACATGTCATCCAGGAATAATAAGGAGTACTCAAAATAACATGTTTTCCCGAGATAGAAAGGGGTAAAATGGTACAAAAAATGTTGTCCGGGGATAAAATATTATCCAGGGGCAGGATACACGTACCTAAGTCAGAGCATACATCATATATGGCAAGCGTAAAAAAACTCACCCACCAACTGCATGTGGATCGAAATCTGGGGATTAAATAGTCGGAATTCGATTTGGGAATTTGATTTTGGGAATTTGAACTCAAAACATCCATCCATTTCTAGTCTGCGAATTAGGAATCACGGATCAGGAATTTGATTGATCAGGATTTTGCATTTTTGGGTATTCCACTCGTCGATAGAACTAATGGACCATTCCCCAATTAACCCAAATTTTGATCTCAAAAAGCCGTCTAGAGAAAATTCCATCATAGCATGAAAGAGCATCACAAAATTAGTAATATTCCAAAGTTTCGTTGCGAAATGTTGTAAAATGCGAATATAGCCTTGCGAAATTTGCAATTTTCAGTCATTTTAGATTACAAACGGGAAATGGTTACCACTTTTCCAAAATTTTGATCTTAACTAGCCTAAACAAAAATTTCATCACAGCTTTTAAGAGCATCACAAAATTAGTAATGGCAAAGTTTCGTTACAAAATGTTGTAAAATGCGGATAATATAGCCTTGCGAAGTTTGTAATTTTCAGTCATTTTGTATTACGCACGGGCTAGTGGTAACCATTTCCCGTTTGTAATCTAAAATGACTGAAAATTGCAAACTTCGCAATATTATCCGCATTTTACAACATTTTGCAACGAAACTTTGGAATGTTACTAATTTTGTGATGCTCTTTCAAGCTGTGATGAAATTTTTGTCTAGACTTGTTGAGTTCAAAATTTTGGTTAATTGGAGAATTATGGCCCATTATTGAAGTTTTTTTGTACATGGAAATTATACGAGTGTAAATTTTAGGCATATTTTAGACATTTTAGACCTAACCAGCAGCAGCTGCTAAAAATGGCACCTATAGGCCCTCTGGTATCGAAACTGCGAAAACCATGGAAATCATCGAGCAAATGCTAGGAAAAATCAAGAAAATTCGGGCAGATTTGTCAGAAAATAGGTTAAAATTCAGGTAATTTCATTACAATCCTCCATAAAAATTCGGGCAAACGTTCAACTGCCCCCTGGAAAGCATCATCAGCCCCGTGCGCGTATGGTGATGCCAGTGTAAATATCAGAAGCCAGAACCAGCCGACAATTTAAGAAAATAAACTGATAGGGAACAAAATCCGAAAAAAGAAAACATCCTGACTGACCAAAGATATGGACTAAAACAAAACGTGAATTTTAGCTGATGGTTATATCCCGCAACCTATCACAGAATCCCTCTTTAGCTTTTCTCAGAGTCAATACACCACCCCTCGCATCTTTCAGTTTCGCACAATGGATATTGCTATTGCATGAATCATTAGTATCTTTGACCAATAAAAAGCTTAAATTTATTCTCCAGGCCTTAAACAAAAGCCAAAAGGTTACTTTCTAGTTCACGTCTTGTATACTGTATACTGTATACTGTATACTGTATACTGTAATCTGTATTCTGTAAATATACAGTATAGTTCCATGCAAATCTAGCCTTCTGCCCTTCTCGCAGCCTGAATTTGTTCTGCGAGCAGGCTATTGCAAATCTACCTAAAGTTCGAAATAGGGGCTCTTTGAATAAAACTTGGTGGGGGCTATGCTCCCCACCCCCTCACCCCAATCCTACGTCACTGCTGCTATACGGAACTCCGTATTTATATTCCACCCTCCACGACAATCTGGCACCTGATGTCTCTGCAGACAAGGAAAGCATTTTCCCATGACTACCACGATATTGTACAGCGCTTGTCAAGAGTGCAACGAAGTGGATCTAGTTAACATGTATGAGAGAGTCAATTCACACGGAAAAAACGCTTAAGCCTAAGCATCGACAATGCTTTACACCAACATAGTTTTAACTTTTAAGGTAATACTTGTAATGACCGGTGAAAAAAATGTCAATACCAGTTGCATTTTCGTGAAGATGAAATCAGTTTTCCGAGGCCGGATATTGCTGCACGATGACCTCGATAACATACAGTCCAGTAATCAAAACATCCATTTCAAGTTGTTGACGTTATCATACAAGACCAACACGATCAAGCATGCACTTACTACAGTATGTTCACAATATGCACGACGGAACTCGAAAAACATTGTATAAGAGGAAGTCATGTTATACACTTAAGTATAGCTTGATACTTGTGATGAGGTTAATATGAAGCGCTTAGATCCTTGAGACATCAGCTGATGAGATGTACTGTGAACTAAAGTGGTTTCCAGATAGTGTGAACTCTAGTATATAAGGGACTTGACAAATATGCTTCCCAATGGCAATGTATATGGCTTAGTTGAATTTTACAAGCCTAAATCTGCATGATGATACTCAAATCTTTTGTCCGCAAATAGACCCATAACAAGATTTTAGATTTAGCGAGTCGAGCGCCTTTGCGAAACTGGTAGGTGAGTCTGGGTCTGAGCAAATGATTTTCTACAACTTAGAATGAACGCTATTCCTGCGTTCTGGAAGCAGTTTTACCAAAAATCAATCTCCTAAACAATGTCAATGACACAATGACCATAATTTTATAGTTTATTCTCACAATTGTCCTCCAGTCGTGAGAATTGCAAACTATTTTTCGGGTCCAATATGATCAGGTGCATAATAAAGTGTTTGTGGTAATATTTGAGGCGCCAACCCAGACGTGTGTTATTGGGGTACTTGTGCATAGCCATTTCAGATTTTGTACAAAAACACAGATTTGATTAGGTCACGCCTAACATTCAATGTCTTCCACGAAAGAGTTCCATGAACGTCAGCAGATCACGTCAGTGGAGTCCAGTAATAATTCCAGCCGCTCAATTTTGAAAACTTTGGAGTTTATCCTAAAGCAGCCTGCTACAATTATCCCAAAGCCCAAACGGGGGAACACTAATTAAAATATAGCTGTATTGAAGCACTAGTTATAAATAACTATTATGTATCACCCAGGACAAAAAGTGTAACTCGCGTTAAGGCTCCTATGCCTGCCCCGACCCGCTCGGTTATCTGCATCTTCCTTTTTGAGTGGAATTATCACCCAATATCCATTTTCAAAACACATTGATTGTCTCTACGGAGTCTACATCACGTAAATTAGTTGATTATTTAATTAATCAATTAATTAATATATTTAAATTTCATTAATTAAACGTTTTAGGGGCTGTCACTCCCTAATACTCTCGCAAGTATATCTGCACACACACATACATATTTTTTAAAATTTTATATCGGGATTTTTAACAGACACCAAATGACATGCGATTAAGAACCCATATAAAAAGAACCCATTTAATGTGCTTTCAGACAGTAAGTTGGTCCTGAAAATTTGATGCAATTTACATTTAAAAGCGCCCAAATTATTCATGAAAAATGTTCAAGGTGTTCAAAATGAAATTGTTTATTATAGAGCAAAACCAGAGGAGCGATTTACCACTATTCCGCAGCAAGCAAAATAACAAAATGCAAGGTCAGATCATTGTGATGGACTCCATATTTCAAAGCCATCATTTGAAAAACAAATACAAACAAACAAGGTCATCGATGTTGAATACAATTCCATGCTGATTCGATCATTCAACATGATTTAGCTGGAAATACTTCGCGCGCCTTGCGTTATCAAGACAATGATAGCAACGAGACTCAAGGTGGCCTGAGAGCATCGGCAGCGGGATTCACAGTGCACGAGGGTTGCACAGGCGGCGAACAACCTCCTATAACAACTGTTTCAAGCCACAAAATGGGGAATTATGAATATTTAATATATAATAAACCTTATATTTGGAGGGGGCTTATCCCCCTCTTTTTTCTACTTTTTCAAAGTTGGGGCTAAAAGGGCATGAGGGATGACTAAACCTGCATGATGATCTAACTTAATTTAATACCGCAAGTAATTATTTTATTAAGCATCTTTGAAAGCTTGAAAACCTACTCCTGCTACACATATAGTGACATACTACAGCCTCTTAGTCTTCCGAAACAAAACTGTTTTGTGCCACACACGAGGAAGGTCAGTACCATACGTGATAGAGGTGTGCAAATCCGATCCGAAACCGATCCGATTCGTTCGGATTTCGGAACCAAAATATTCATTTCGGATCGGATTGATAAAGTTGTTTCGTAGTCGGATCGGACTTCAATATCCAAAATAAAATGAATTAATTATCCACGCATGATCGCAAAAACTAGTTATCCATGCATTTATCAAAGCACGGTTGGCTACGAAGGGTTTAAACTGCCGGCTGTGGTTTCGTACCCAATACCACACATTCTCGGAGTCAGTCCAAAAGATCACTCGATCGACAGTCAGGACTTTAAAAAGACTTTGAGCTAAACGGCTTGAGAGAATGGCACCCATAAGCTCCAGTCTGAGAGTCGTCATCGCTTTGGTGGGGGCTACATGGCTCTTTGATGCGACAAGGCGTGATGTAGGGCTATCGTCTTCATATTGGTACACTAAATAAGCGACTGATGCGTAGGCGTCTTTAGAGGCATCCGAGAACAGGTGTAGTTCCATCTTATTCGGGTTTGCCAGGCGTAAGCAGCGTGGTATGGCGACATGCGATAACTGCGAAAGTTCTGTAGCCCAGTTCTTCCACTTAGTTGCTAGATCACTTGGAAGGGTCATCCCAATCCAACCCTGCTCTCCAAATCGCCTGCATGAGAATTTTAGCCCGAACAAGGAATGGCGAGAGAAACTGAAGGGAGCAGTAAGAAACAGTAGCTATGGCGCTCAGTACATTACGTTTCGTAGGGGTTTTATTCGCATCAGGAGGTTCCACTCTGAAGGTGAATACATCTGTTTCAGGATCCCACAAGACCCCCAGAGTCTTGGTTTTAGACGGCTCTTCTTTGTTAATTTCAACAGCAGATAACCGGTCACTCTCGGGGATGCTTGCGACAACTGATGGCTCGTTCGAGGACCATTTCCACGGCCGAAAACCTGCCAGACCCAACAGGTCAGATAACTGACGTCGCAGATCCTGGGCACTCTCTATAGTCTCGCTTGAATCTAAGACATCGTCAACATACATCGAGTTATCGACCGATTCCACTACCGCTGGGAATGTCTCTGCATGTGCTTGAGCGTGGATTACATACTGTGCGCAGAATGGCGAGGCAGTATTGCCAAACAACAGGCGTCGAAACTCGTATACGTCGGGCTCTCTTGAAGGATCGAAATCTCGCCATAAGAATCTGTGGAAGGGACGATCTTTGTCTTGTAGACCAACTTGCAGGAACATTTCAGAAATGTCTGCGCTCAAAGCAACTGGTGCTCGACGAAAGCGGGTGAGAACATCCACTATTTCTCGTTGTAGTTTCGGACCTGACCGTATGCTGTCATTTAAGCTCTTTCCGTCATGCTTCATTGCCGCGTCGAAGACAACACGAACTTTAGTCGTATCTTTGCTTGGCTTAATGACCGGAAAATGTGGGAGGAGCCACTGCTGTTCCACTTCGGACTTGGGTACTTTCTGAATGTAGCCTTTTTTTCTCATAGTCCTTGAATACTTTACTGTAGTCTTCCAGGATGCTAGGATCTTTCTTCCTGAGGGATTTCTCTTGACTTTGGAGTCGTAACAACGCCGCTTCGTAATTGTTAGTCAACTTCGGCTCTCCGTCCTTCCAGGGGATTCTTACCTCGTACAGACCATTTTCAAACTTTAGGGATCCAGCTACAGTTGCTACTCTTTCGTCGGCTGTCATCGCCTGTTTCTCAGACGTTTCTTTGATTCTGAGAGCCTCAAGCTCCCAGAACTTGCGTAGAATGTCGTCCGGTGGTGGTTGCTGGTCCACATAGCAGGTACGGTACGTGCGTGTGAAGTGGGAACGAGAGTTGCGCCGAATCTCGTTGACCAACGTTGGCCCAAAACAAACCCAGCCCAAGTTCGTTAGGCGTGCTACGGGATCACTTGGTTGGCTGCCGCGAATCTCTTCTAATACGTAGTGGAATACTGGATTATCGCTGCCAAGCATGACATCAATCTGCTGTCGCATGGAAACATTGTCGAAAGGGATCTTGTGCAGGTGAGGCCACTTTTCCTTGAGTTCCACCACTGTATGGCTGGCGTGTCGCTCGCAATGTTATCTAACACATGTGCTTGGACAGGTGTTGTAAATGACCTATCTAGACTAGTCACATTTAGTTCCACTCGCCGGGATCTTTTCTGGATCTAGATGCCCCCTGTTCCCGCAATCGTAAGTTTTACGTTTTGTCCATGCAACCCAAGCTCCTCTGCTGCTTCCTCTGATACATAGGAACTGATCGAACAGGGGTCAAGCATTACATTGACCTTTAACTCTCTCTTTCCATTACTGACCAGGGCAGTTATAACCATTAGAGAGACGTTCTCTAGTTTAGTTGTATTATGTGTTCTTTCTTGGGGCTGGAAATTGGTTAGTGGTACATTGACATCACGTGTCTTATCATTACGAGGAGCCTCTCTATTTTGGTTCGATTGTTCTGAGGGGGACGTATGTCGGTGCATCAGGTCGTAAGTGTCCTCCCACGTCGTCCTTGTGTTTTGGAGGACTTACATGAAGGTAACTGCTGTGGCCTTTACTCAGGCACCCACCAACACCACACTGTCTCGCTTTGGTGCAATCTTTGCTTCGATGTCCAGCAGCCAGACAACAATAACAGCGCCCGGCCTTGGTAATTAATTATTTTCTCTTTAGGACGGGTAGATCTTTGAAAGCTTTACAAACCCACGGGGGGTGATCCTCTTTACAGTTTGGAACAATACAACATCGCGTGGTGAATCTAGTATTGAAGCCTCGAAAGCGTTTCTTCTGTTCAGCACGGTTGTCCGTCTTCTTTCCAATGCCATTGGTTTCTTCTTTCGCCTCTTCCATAACTTGTACTCGTAATTCAACCCATTCTTCAAGTGCTTCAAAATTGTCTTCATGCGAGTGGTTCATCAGCCAATATTTGTAAGCTTGCACGTCTTCTTCTGGTAGTTTCTCTTTAGCGGTTAAATTCAAGCTCTGTCCATGCAATGGTCCTGAGTGGCGATCAATACTCTTTCTAATAGAACTTGAAACTCTTCCATGTCTTCCAGATTTCGAGGACGAACTTTCCGGAAATTGCGCAAAGCTGTTAGGTGTTTTATCTGTAAACGTCTCTCCCCTCCGTACTTCTTCTCCAATTTAGCCTTCGCTCTTTCATACGCATTAAGGGAATACCCAAGATCTTTCACCATGGTTAAAGCTTTAGTCGACAAACAGCCTTGTAGTCTAAGCATTTTTTCTGACAACAGACAGGAATGCTGCCTTCCAGGATTCATAGTCACTTTTTTCTTCGCCAGAGAAGATAGGGAGATCCACCACTCCTTTAAGTCTTAAGGCCTGATTCCACGAGCGCTTTTTCTCGGCGAAATATTTCGCCTGTTTCTTTTGAATTGTGAGCAATCAAGTAGAAATAATTTATTCGAGTAGTCGCAATTCAAAAGAAACAGGCGAAATATCTCGCATTTCGCCGAGAAAAAGCGCTCGTGGAATCAGGCCTTAATGGGTAGCTCTGAATGTTTTTCTAAATGACGGTTAATAAGGAAGTTCTATAACAAACGTACTTGCAGGGAGGTGAGTCCGGGATTGGACGCACCGAGGGTGGCTGGAAGTTTCCCGAACTTACCGAGCGAAGCGAGGTGAGTTCGGGAAACTTCCAGCCACCCGAGGTGCGTCCAATCCCGGACTCACCGAACCTGCAAGTACGTTTGGTTTTTATCCCATACATCGAGCCATACACACATTTGTAGCTCTTCGCGATATATTCGTCGATGTTTTGTGAACATTTTCCCGGCCAAAAAAATCACTGAGCAAGAAAATACTTCTTTATCTACGTCTAGATTACCTTTACTGCATTTTTTCTTTGGTTTTTCTTCAGTCTCAGTATGTTAGTCACAGAAAAAAGTTCTTTAAAGTTTAGGTTTATCGGCTAAATCTTGTCCGCCATACTTGTTATTGTTATTGCAACGTAAGCAGTTTAGCGGGTGAGTTCGGGCGAAAAGCAGGTGAGTTCGGCAAAAAGCAGGTGAGCTCGACGACAAGCTCACCTGCTCTAAACCAATCAGAAAGCCGCTTTTAACACAGGTATGGGATAATGTACTGTATCATTATCCGATACTTGCGATCTTCGTTCGCCTTCTTCAGCCCGTGACTTGTTGAGAGCAGCAACTTTCCTTGCATCATCGGTTCGCTGTTTTGTCAGCTGCAGCTGAGCAGTCAGCTTTTGGATCTCTAGCTCCTTTACTCGCTGTTCGTTTTCCATTTGGATTAGCCTTTCACTAGCCTCCTTTGCCTCTTTTTGTTTCTGTTCCACATTTGAGGATTTTTTCGACATTACTGGAGACTGGGGACTAGTTTCTTGTGATCGAAGTGAAGTTAATACTGAGTCAGTTTCTCCATTGCCAAGTCTTTCCTCGAGATGTTGTTCAGCCATTACAATTATTGAATCGACTGAAGGTCCGATGTCTTCAAGCTTCTTCAGCACTCACAGCATAAATCTCTTTTAAGCCAGAAATAAGTTTTTCAATAATACTGATCTCGGAATTAACTTTATTAATAGCTCTTCTTATGGCATTTTTACTCGGCAATGGTACACCAGGAAGTTGTTTCTCAATTAGGTCGCTCAATTGTTTCTTAGCTTTTGTCAGCCTGGTTTTAGCCGATTTCTTACTACTTCGTAAAGTTTGAATTTTGGTACTCACATGTTTGCTTTCTATATTTAATGTATTTTCTTCTTTTTTACTTTCGTGGTCGGCGAGATGAACATTTTGAATACTTTTTACAGCCTCAACACATTGGTCTGTCTCTTCTCCCGGCAAGTCTTGTTGTTGTCCACTCGTACTAAGCTCCATATTTGCTCGCACATTCACAACAAAAGTCGCGAATTTCTCGTTATTTTGTCAACGGATCCGGCTCTCGAAGGACCAAACTTGTTCCCGATTAATTGAACAGTCTAGAAAATGTCTACACGAGATAATTCGCCACTTTATTCCGAGTCTTTAAACACAAAAATAGCCTAAATATCGTCACACTTTTTAGTCGAAAAAATAGAAACTAGAATGTTCAAACTGGTTTTGTCGCCCGCGCGACTATTTCAGCGGTCAAAATAACAAGTACTTCATCTAATAATATCGTTCGTTAACAACTAATTTATCTTGCGCAGGAAGCGCGAATTAGAAAGCGATAAAATTGTTAACGTTATTTATCATAAAATAGTTTCAGGAAATCGTGTAAGTCTTACCTTCGTTCTGTCCAGACAAAGTTTTATACTGTGCAACACAAGCTATAGCCTAAATTTTTCTCAGCTGCCCCAACTACATACCCTGCGGCCTGCATCAAAAGTCGTTTGCATGCTATCCATAAATATTGAATTTTAATAATTCTTGTACCAACTCTTTTTCAGTCTCTTCAGTCACTGAAGATAGGTGGCTCTTTATTTCCTGAAATAGTTTCATCTTCCAAATTAACTTCAGTACTAGCAGCCACTATTTCAACTGACGTTGAAAAGCCCGGAACAACACCAAGATTTCTCCCATTTAAACGTCAATAGAAAGAATGAAAATCATTAAAAAAACAGAAAAAATATGTAATGTTGTTCAGTTATAAATTGGAAAGCATTTTATTCCTTATAAACGGTGAAATCACAAGGGCTTTAGCACTAATGAAAACTGAAAGTTTTTGCACGCGAATGAAACCACGATGGAGTTAATGAGATGGTCGCATAGCAACGTAAAAACTTAATATAACTTGCGCATCAAACGCGAATCAGAAAGCGGCAAAATTGTTAACGTTGTTTACATAATACTAAAGTAGTTTCAGGTTATAAGTCTTACCTTCGTTCTGTCCAAACAAAGTTTTATATTCACAAGCTACGGTTTCGTTCAAATTTTTCTCAGCTGCCTCAACTATACCATCATCGAGAGTCGTTTGCTCTCCAAAAATATTCAACTCCTGTATCAATTCTTCTTCACATAGGAAATCCTCGTCATACTCCAATTCAACCATATTTGTTTTATCACAAAAAAGTTTGAAAAATTTCAGCGAGAGATACGATAAGTGCGCAGTCTCAGACTCTCAGTCAATCAATTATGACAAACTGCATTGTGACGTCACAACCTTTTGTATACCTTGCGCCAGAGCAAGGGATTGTGGGATATTAATTAGTACGCTGTTTATGACATCATTTATTGAAAGAATAAAAAAACGAGTGAAACCGGTTTTTCAACAGGCAACGTTTAGTTTGCGTGCTAAATGTGTGATAAATGCTCGTCCGTAAGAGACGAAATTGAATGGAATAATAAATAACAATAAAATTATGTTTTGGGTCTGTTTGACGGCAAAGCACAAGTTTTGAAACATAATTTAAAAGAACGACAGAATACAGTAATCTGGTTAAGTATGGAAAAGTCTTTACAGCTTTGTTTTGCAGTTATTGCGGTAAAGTTAAATTTAAAAGATAAAGCTGATTGCTTCACTATTTGGGGAACGTTAGGTATCGCGATTTCAGTCTACAAATTTCCAGTTTTGTAAAATGTTCTAAACACTAAATTTCTATGTTAAATCGCGAGTTGAAATTTTCCAAAACTTGGTTATTAACTTGAATCCGAAATACAAATATCAATTCTCAGACAATACAGTAAAGTAGCTTTTAATTCCCAAAAGTGGAAAAATGCGATTTCGACCGGCCGCTTTAAATCAGATTGTATTTGGCCACTTTTGATGGCAAAGGTACAAAAAAGGTGTCATTGGGCAACTAAAACAGTAAAACGCTAAACTTTATTGATATGAAAAAATTAAATCCATCATGAAAAAATTGAACCATCCATTATTCATTAAATTAATATGTCTAACGGAGTAACACACTAAGGGGCGGACCATTAGAAATCCCGGGGGGGGGGTATAAAATTTTGCGGCATGAATTTTTTTTCAATCTCATGTCTCTGCAGGATTTTTTAATGTATTTAACCTCTGCACGAATTTTTTTTCTCTGACGTAATGGCTGCACGAATTTTTTTCCAGACTTTGCACGAATTTTTTTGGGGGAATTTCCCCCCCCCCCCCTCCCGGGATTTCTAATGGTCCGCCTCTAACATCTTAAAGTTGGATTACCTTATTTTTATACACTCTGTATAAGTTGTAGAGTAAATGTCATACCACTTGCCCACTTTTCTGTATTAATATTCCGTAGGCTGTTGTTATTTGTACAAATATTGGTGTTATTTTTTGTTCGTTTGTTTAAGCGTTTGTTAGTCTACTTGTTTATGTGTTAAAATGTTATGTCTGCTTCATTTTTTTTAATGCTTAGTTTACACTTTGAGTATTTTTGGAACCCCTTATTGGCAAACTATCTCTGCCAGCGGGAAATTCCAGCCACTTGGAATTATATATATATATATATATATATATATATATATATATATATATATATATATATATATATATATATATATATATATATATATATATATATATATATATATATATATATATATATATGTGGCCTTGTGGTCGTTTGAGCACTCTGGCCCCATTACGCTCTGCGCATGTCTGGATGCGTTGAGTCACCGTGTTGTACCACATGCCTTGGTGAGAACAAGTTCATGGGGTATAAATACGAGTGTCTCACGTATCTAGACGTGTACCAAGCTGCACTGACGAGGCGTTGAACGCCGAAACATGCATGTCTGCAGATTGTACTATTACGCTCCTTCACTTCGGTGTTGTTGAGCACTCTGCGGAGTTGTTAATGGGTGTCTATTAGCGATAATGCAAAGCTCACTTCCCTTGTGGTCGTTTGAGCACTCTGGCCCCATTACGCTCTGCGCATGTCTGGATGCATTGAGTCACCGTGTTGTACCACATGCTTTGGTGAGAGCAAGTTAAAGTCTCCTTAGGTGAGAGCAAGTTAATCTAGACGTGTACCAAGCTGCACTGACGATGCGTTGAACGCCGAAACATGCATGTCTGCAGATTGTACATATATATATATATATATATATATATATATATATATATATATATATATATATATATATATATACATTGCAAATAAATAAATAAAATAAGTTCAAGATAGCAATCATGCTGTTCCATTTCCAATTATAATTTATGCACCGTGCAGTCATTTGAAACTGATAAACTCACCGCCTCAGGCATACCTTGGGCAAAGCAGGTACAATCACCTTGTTTTCACCACTTTTTCATTCCCCCAGTGAATGAGGAATACACTTGTTTTCACTGGTTAGGGAAATGTGTGGGGGATGCAGGCCAGGGGAATGCGTGGGGGGGGAATGCACGAGGGAATGCATGGGGGAATGGTAGAGGATTCACAATGAGTTCCATTCTCATAATCTATAGATTATCTCCCTGGTTTTATCTGACAAGTGATGTTTTAGTTGTTTTTTAATTTGAAAACTAAGTATGTCAGCGTGAAAAGACTCTTACCAAAGAGTAACAATGTTTGGAAATTGGATTTCAAAAGTTTATTTGAATATCCAGGGGCAGAGGACTTCGCCACACCTTTTTGCCACAAAATGTGAATGCGCTGTCTATGCCCAAGGTGGTGGCACAGCCAGACTGAAAAGTTGATATACAGTAGTTTGTGCACGAAATACTTTTTCCTTGCACAGAAATGTTGGATATTTTCCCAGAAAATTTATGGCATACCAGGGATTCCGCAATCATAAAGAATTTTTTTTTTAATAAGACCAGAAATCTACTTGGTTCTTCAGAAATTATTTTTACATTTATTTTTTGATAGGATTTTACATTTTTGCGCAGATTTTCATAATTGCAAGAATTTTTGAGCAGGAAATTAATTTCCTCCAAGTCAAAACTTTACAGTTGTGAATGCTGCATTATACCAGCAATCAAAAATTTCAATATTTATCAAACTACAGCTTTATACTGTCCGAAATCCGAATGAACTATTTGTTTTCGATATTACAGGGATCACAAAAACTTTAGCAGTCCATCTTTAAAGTAGGGACTAACACATGGAAAGTTGTCATGATCTGTACAAGTTTTAACCTTTTAAATATCACTAATCGTTTAAAACTATCCGAAAATTGGGCAACATGCGTGAACATATTGTATTAGTTCAGGAATAATATGAAATAAGATACTATAATACGAGTCTATTGGGAACTATTGCTGATATTATACATTATATTTATATCTTCTTTCAGAGTATGAATACTAATAGTAATGTTACTGTAACATACCTTTTTAAAGACGAAAATTTGGATAGAACCTAGTTCGAAATAATCCTGGATTTTTCGGCGCCATGTTTAAAAGACCATGAAGAGCCCATAGGAAGAGCCAATCCAATCTCGTTCCTAGAGTATGCTTGTTCGCGGGTTAGGTTTAACCCGCGAACAGGCATACTCTGGGAACGAGATATGGAACGAGATTAATGAAGAGCATCTTTGTCATATACTTCATCTTAGAACGATATAATGGACCCAACCAATCTCGTACGAGATTGCCACCCAGATAACAGCCGTTCCGCACGTACAACCAATAATAGAGAGGTTAAGATACCCCGATTCCGGTTTACGGG